>PVLC010012046.1:0-45411 GCA_004027655.1 Graphiurus murinus | reverse complement strand
TTGTCCTAACGCTAATGAGTTTTTGGTGTTGAATCACAAATACTTTGAACTGCCCAGCGTCCCTTTTGGTCATTGTTTTAGTGTTCCTGGTTCTTTGATATTCCAAGTACTGCAACTTTGTTTGAGTTTAGGGCAGGATACCTTAAGTTTAAAACCTATTTTTATACACTAGCCCTTTTGTCTAAAAAGGCAGAGATAAGCCGGGCATGGTGGCGCACGCTTGTAATCCCAGCATTCGGGAGGCTGAGACCGGAGGATCCGGGTTCGCGGCCAGCCTCAGCTAACTAGTGAGGCCCTCCGCAACTTAGTGAGACTCCGTTTCAAAATAAAGAATAAAAAATAGGGCTGGGGGTATAGCTCGGAGGTAGAATGCCCCTGAGTTCAACCCCCAGTGCCGCAAAAAAAAAAAAAAAAAAAAAAAAAGGCAGAGATAATCATCCTAAAAAGTGAGTTGCTGATGCTTTTCTGCACAAATGTCATATATTGAAACACTTTGTTACTACTCCCTGAAAACGTGTGCTGTTTGAAATAAACTTTGCAGATAAAACAATTTTGTTTTCATTATATAGTAAAATTTTGTTTCATTATAATAGTAAAAATGGCTATGAGTGAGGACAGGTGATATAAAAGTAGCACCCAGTTGTCACCCAAGCTATGGACATGAGCAACCAGCAATTTCAACAAATAGTAATTAGATTCTTTGATTTCCCTCTTCATCTAGTTGGGGGTCAGACAGAGTTCCACTTCTGAAATAGTAAGATGGGAATTTTCAAACTCTAAAATTCTTCCTACAACTCTTTTAATGTGTGTTACTCTTCCCTGATGCCTCTCTCACTAATAGTTGAGGCCTATTGTTAAAGTATCTTTTTATTGTGGTAACATTTATATAACCTAACAGTCACCATTTTTTTTCCATCTTCAAGACAGCGTCTCACTACATTGCCCAGATTGGCCTCAAACTCCTGAGCTCAAGCAATCCTTCTGCCTCAGCCTTCAGAGTAGTTGGAACCTCAGGTCTATGTCACCAAATCTTGGATAAAAGTCACCATTTTAACCAAAGTTTATGTTCACAAGATTATTCAACTGTGCCTACTATCTAGTTCAAGAACACTGTTTGTGTGTGTTTGGTACTGGGGATTGAACCTCCAAGCTTTACCCCCAACCCTATCTCATTTTTTTTTTTAGAAACGGTCTCACTAATTTGCTTAGGGCCTCACTATGTTGCTAAGGCTGTCCTCAAACTTGTGATCCTCCTGTCTCGGTCTCCCAAGTGTTAGGATTATAGGCATGTACCACCATGCTTGGCTCCAGGAATTTTCTAAAACTTCTTCACTCCCAACCTACCTTGAATGTTATTACTTGCTTCAGATGAGGGAAAGCCCACATCGTGTTACTCCTTTGCATGTGTGTGCCTGGAAATATTTAGTTTCTGATCTTAAAACATGCTTTACTCCACTGTGTGTGTGTATGTGTTTATTGTACTGGGAATGAATTGAACCCAGGGGCACTCTACTTCTGAGCTACAGCTATACCCCCAGACCTTTTTATTTTTTGTTTTGACACAGGTTGCTGAGGATCACAATAAATTGCTGAGGTTGGTCTTGAACCTGTAATCCTGTTTCAGCCTCCCAAGTACTGGGATTAGAAGCATGCACCACCACACCTGGCTTAGGTTTTGTTTTTAATAAGCCAGGTACTTATTTATCCCTATTCTTTAGGGTCTGGTGCTTATGGAATGGTGGTAGCTATTCCCCACTGGGAATTCTAGAGCATTCTGTTATACATTTGAATCAGCATGAGTGAGACACATCCCATTCCTGCTGTACTTCATCTGAGTCCTGCACTGCTGTGCCTGGCACCAGGTGCTGTTGATCCATCTAAGGGAACTGTTGAACCAGTGTGTTTCATCTCTTCCTCTCTGGATAACCTTTCTGTGTCATCTCTTTAAGAGACAGATCCCTGGCCACTAACAGCAGATTCTACAGATCAGCAAATTTCCTGCATTAGTGGAATGATACTTCGCAGCCTCCAAAGCCCAGCAGGGCAGTACTGTGAGAATGCCCCACAGGACAACTTCAGGAATCCAGTAAAACCCTGTTTCAAAATTACAAAGGGCTGAAGGTGTAGCTTAGAACCAGAATGCCCCTAGGTTCCATCCCTAGTTCCACAAAAAATGAGGGGGCTCTACCACAATCTTTTGGGCTCTTTTTGTTCTGTGATTCCACCATTCCCAAAGGCCACTAACTCACTGTGGCCAGGACTGGGGTGTCAGAAGACAAAGCAGAAGCTAGGGCCAAGGAGCAAGAACTTGGAGGCAGAGTGTCCCTCACATTTGATCTTATCAGGGATTCATTCCCCAGGTACCTTCAGTGCCCCTCCCATCCTGGTTAAAACAGGCTCCCTTTTCAGCAGTCCAGTTAGTGTTTGCAGATGGGTCCTGGACACTCTTCATTCTAATTTCCCTAGCTGTGTCCTAATAACTATGTACCATCTGCCAGTTTGTTTTTTTATGTTAGAATGTTTTTTTTTGTTTTTGGTGGTTCCGGGGATTCTACCTCCAAGCTACACACCCAGCCCGTGTGTGTATGTATATATATGTATATATATATATATGCACACACACACACACACACACATATATTTTAACTATCTCATTAAATTGCTGAGGCTGGCCTTGGACCTGAAATCCTTCCTGATTCAGACTCCCAAGTACTAGGATTACAGGCATGCACCACTACTCTGTGGGTGTGGGTGTGGGTGTGGGTGTGGGTGTGTATGTGTTACTGGGGATTGAACTTGGGCATTCTGTCTCTGAGCTACATCCCCAGCCCAATTTTTTGTTTTGAAGCAGGGTTTTGCTGTTGCTGAGAGTCTCACTACTTTCTGAGACTGTCTTTGAGCCTGTGATCCTCCTGTCTCAGCATCCCAAATCCTAGGATTACAGGCATGTGCCACCATACCCAGCTCCTTTTTTTAAAAAATCATATTGGTGTAATGTAACTACACATTGGAGTCAGATTCAAGTGATACATTCAGATATGCATACAACATCTCTTGGTGTGTTTCCCTCTGCACCCCACCCTGCTACTCCCTTCCTCCCATCCCCATACATGCTAGTGAAATTGGTAGGGATACCTTCATATATGAACATAACATTTGGTCTGTTGCCTTCCTCAAATCCACTTTTTCCTCTCCCCTTTGTCCCAGTCCTCTTCCACTACTATACAGGTGTCTCTCCTCATTTTCATTAAGTCCCTTTCCTTTATTGTTTTCCTTGTAGCTTCTACCAGAGAAATCATATGGCTTTTGACTTTCTGAGATTCCATTTTTCTGCAAATTTCCTTTGTTCTTCTGTATCCGCCAAGGTCTTTAGAGGCATTCTTTTACATCCTTGCAACAACCCTATGGAGTGTGAGTATTCATTTGTACCTATAAGGATATTGTGATTGATGGAGGTTGGCATTTGTTCTAGGTCATCCAACTAGAAAGGCAGAGCTGGTATTCAAACCTAAGACTCCAAAGCCACCTCCACACTCCTTTGGGAGTGGAAGTGTCTTATGGCTTGCAGGGTAGGTCAGAAACATCAGAGCAGTATCTTTGGTGCTTGGGACAAAATCATTGAGCCCTTGCTAGGTGCCAGTCATCCCACTAAGCACTCATATTATGGTCATCTACATGTGATTCTGCAAAATAGGAATGTTAAGTATCATTTTTTGGGTGAAGAAACAAACTCAGGTAAATTCATTTGCCCTAGGTCTCATTATCAGAGTGGCAGAGCAGCTAGGATTTGAATTTGAACCCAGCAGCCTGACTCCAAGACACCACTGTTATCCACAAGTTAGTGTGTTCTTAAGACTCTGATCCTCTTTGCTAGAGAAAATGCTTCTCAGCTGATAATGCAATTAAGTAGAAATTCACCATCATTCCTCCTGAGCCTTATGGTTGTCATTCTTTCAACAAACACAAGTGCCTTCTAGAGTACCAAGCACCCTGCATGATAATTTCCTCATTGTGGTATGCCCCTTTTTATGACAATGAAATGTGTCCGGGTGTGGCTTTTCACTTATTAGCTGTGTGACCTCAGACAACTTTCTTAACCTCTCTGAACCTGCATTTTCTCAACTGGAAAATGGGAACAGTGGAGCCTGGTGTGGTAGTACATGCCTGTAATCCCTGTACTTGGGAAACTGAGACAGGAGGATCACAGGTTTGAGGCCAGCCTCAGCAACTTAAGACTGTCTCAAAAAATAAAAAATAAAAATAAAAATAAAAACAGGGCTGGAAGTGTAGACTGGAGATAGAATGCCCCAAGGTTCATCCTTCAGTACCAAAAAAAGGGAGGGAGGGAGGGAACCATGGGCCCAGCAAATCCAGAGTGTGGATGATATTTGCTTCTGAAAATGTGTGTTAAGAGCAGGCATCATATGGCAAGCAATAACTACAAGCAGGGACCTGAGAGAAGCTGAGGCCTGAAGAAACTGGCAGGGGTGATTTGTTGGGGATGTGGGTCAAGTGATAGTACCCGAAATTTTAAGCATTGTGACATTCTTTCAGCAAAGCTCGGGCCACCAGTTCAGATTTTCCAAGTACCATACAAAGGCAGAAGGGTAACCATTGGAAAAGGAATGGTTGAGGTGATAAGCATAGCCTAGAGCTGCAAGGGTGGGAAGGGAAGGGGTACTGGCTAGAGGAGGGCAAGTGTGTGTGCTGAAAAGGCCTAGGTCCTGGATCCTGTGGAACACACAGAGGCAGAGGGTGTAGGGATTCAAGTAACCAGCTCTCTTGGGACAAAGGCGTAAGCCAGGTGCCATGTCCTCAGGGAAGGTGGTAACCTGCCCATCCCCTGTCTGTTCTTGCTTTTATCTCAGGTTCCAAGAAGCCGTGGAAGACTGGCCAGGCTTTTTTTTTTTTTTTTTTTTTTTTTTGTGGTACTGGGGATTAAACTCAGGGGCATTCTACCTCCGAGCTATACCCCCAGCCCTATTTTTTATTCTTTATTTTGAAACAGGGTCTCACTAAGTTGTGGAGTGCCTCACTAAGTAGCTGAGGCTGGCTGCGAACCCGGATCCTCTGGTCTCAGCCTCCCAAATGCTGAGATTACAAGCGTGCACCACCATGCCCAGATGGCCAGGCTTTCATTGGTTTAAAGGTTTTGGTAGCTAATTTCTCTAGAGAAACACATATAAGTGGATGTTTTAAATTCCTAAAAATATTCATGATCATACGATGTCCTGAGTTCAATCCCTAGCACCAAAAATGAACAAAAAACATCATAGTTTGATATGTTTCTATTCTCATCTCATATGGTAAATGTCAAGGTTGTCTGCCCTGGCAGTGGGGCCCATCAAAGCCTAACCACCTCTCTTCCCTCAGACTCCACCTGTAGCTCAAATGTTTGATGCGGTGCCACTGGTTGCCTCCTGAAATGACCATGGGGGGTCGTGGGTGGGACATGAATGGCCCAAGAACATAAGCCTCAGATGAACCAACTACACCAACACATGGCAATCTAGAAGTGGTGGCAATTTGGGGAGCTATATGCCAAGCCAGCCTCTTCCTCTGCCTGTACTTCCCTCCCCTAACCCCAACTATGAAGAAACCAGGATCTCACTGAGGGAAGATGAGGGAGGCAGCCACAGCTGGGGATCCAGTGTGCTCAACATGGATCCTGGCTCCAGAAAGCACAAGGAATGGAGCCATGAAGCTCCCAAGCAGCAGGGACCATGGCTACTTCTCAATGACATGCCTCATCTGGGAGTCCCTCCCCACCCCCACCACCCTGGCCAGATAACATCAATCCATCCCTTCCAAGAAAGGTGCAAATCTGGGAAATGCTAATTTTGGGTCAGAGTAGTCCATGGGTTTATTTTATTTTTTGCTGTACTGGTGATTGAACTCAAGGGCATTCTACCTCTGAGCTATACCCCCAGCCCTATTTTTTATTCTTTATTTTGAAACCGAGTCTCACTAAGTTGCGGAGTGCCTCACTAGGTAGCTGAGGCTGGCCGCGAACCCGGATCCTCCGGTCTCAGCCTCCCGAATGCTGGGATTACAAGCCTGTGCCATCACGCCCGGATTCATGGGTTTATTTTTTAACTGAATTGAAGTGGTGTTATAGGATTGTTTTAGTTCTAATTCCCATATTCTGTGTAATCACAATAAACTGAGTAAATCCTTGAAGGAAAAAAGTCACTCAGGTTTCCTCTAGGCAGAATTAAAAGACAGGAGGCAAATTATTTCTATGCTGCTTTATTTCTGTAAGGATACACTGAAACGTTAGATGACAATGTTAATATGTATTGTCGTTACAAGTTTACTTCTGATATTGTCTTGTTATACTATGTAATATAATAATGGAGAAAACAGTAAGTAGGCAACTCTGCACTTCAGAGAAGCAGAAGTTGGAAATCTGGTTCTGCCTGTGAGCAAAGTGGCCTCCCCACTTCCCCAGAGATCCAGATAAGCTCTTGAGTAAAAGTCTTAGGAAACACAAGAGAAGGGACTTTACAGTCCTTTTGAACACACGGACAAAGAGCAGACAACTTCTATGTTACAAGGGATTCAACTCGCCACGATTTTGAACTGTCATATCCACAATGGTGACAGCCCTGGTGCCTGCTCAGCTCCCCACCCCCAGAGTTTTATAAGTCATTTCTGTAGGATGAATCTCAAAACTACAGGAACGTCTGAGGGGGCTCAAATATTGTCATGCAAGTTTCCAAACCCATAGACTATTTTACTATCAATTAAAACAAAAACAATAATTAAAAAAAATAAAAACAACAATAGGGTTAGGTTTGTTAAGCTTCCAGAAGGCTTCACTGTGACACTTGCTCTGAGATAGGCTTGTTTTCTCAGGTCTTCTTACACTTTCCAAATCACCTGTATGTTCCATGCTTTAAAGAAGGAACGCTCAGAAAACATGCCACACAGGGAAATCAAATGTTAGTATGGGGAAAAAGTCAGTTGAGGATTACAGTTTACATTCAAATGTTAATTTTCTGGAAATTTGTGTTAGTCATGTGAAAGCACAAAAGAACAGAAGGCAAGTTAGAGTTTTGATGAAGAAGTTAAACCATGCATTCCAGCAAGTTCTTTTTCTACTCACAGCAGAGGGTGAGTAGCGAGTTGGAGCAGCCGCTGCAACTCTCCTGTGTCATGTGTTGAATACATAGTGGGTCCCAGCTGAGCCATGAAAAGCATCTCAGTGGAGGCTACATTGCTTATGCTTGCTTATATCACAAAATAGCTAAATGGTTAGCTCTTTTCTGCTCTATGATAAACATGCAGAAGAGTCAATCTAAGTGTTTGTTTTTTTTTTTCATTGCAGCCATAGAGAAATGAACTTTGCTGCAAGGTTGCATTTTGCTAAATCCTAAAATGATAACTGTGTGTCCTTATTCGAGTAATACTGTAAAATGGGAGAAAAGACAGAAAGAACAACTTTAAAGAGGTGAAAAACCACTCTTCCCTATCAATGGTGTAGGGCAGAGAAAGCAAGGACACAGAGCACATGATGCAAATGCCATTTTACAGGACAGGAGCCCCTGTCAGTTTACAGCTTTTTGGCACAGTCAGGGCAATACACCTGCTCCTCGTGAAAAACAAAGCGCTTGTTGGCAAGATTCACGGAGCATTTTTTGCAGTGGAAGCAGTAGTCGTGCCAGGATTGTCCTTCATAGGCCACCACACTGGAGCCTTTACCAAACCCTGTGGAAAAACAAAAGACAGCGAGAGAGACAGCTGAATGAATACAGGTAAGGAAGCTTCCCTTCTGAGATAAAATGACGACTTGCCCGTTCAGAGCTGACAAGCACTCAGAGCCAGTGCAAGCCCGGCTCCCCATCCCCCTCCACTGCACCGTGCACCGTCCCCATGCCGCCACTGTTCCCCACACTGCTACAACCCAGTTACAGCTCTCAAGGGCCTGAGAAAACACCGGAGCCCAACCCAGGGCCCTCCTCATTTAAAGAACCCACATTCCCATGCCACCACTATTGCCCTGTGACGCGCACCGACCTCCCAGCATAACCAGTTTCTTTGATTTAGATCAGGGCCATGACATCAAAGTGGCCACCAGGAGGCAAACTTGGGCTGTTCATGGGGTGTGCACTTACCGGGCCTCGAGGAGCAGCTAAGCTTCGATTTTTTCTATAAAGAACCACCACCCACGAGGGACAAGTCCTCTCTCCACCCGGATGCCTGCCCCGGAGGTTGGCGCTGGGAAACAGGGTGAGAGGCAAGCGTTTCCCGTGGCACACTGGGGGCTTCCTAGCTTTAGAGACTGGGTGGCTCACTCTTGACACAGTCCTTTTCCCTGAGGATGGCAAAAGTCTTCTCAAATGTACATTTCAAGGCTCTCCGGGGAAATGGGAAAATTGGAGGCAGGGGAAAGGGCCCAGGGCACGTGAATCGCGGCCGCAAGATGAGGAATGAAGTGATTAGCTTTGCTTCCGATCGCAAAAACATTGAAAATAAAATAAAAAAATAAAAACCCTGCCAGCAGGCACCTCTGCACTAGCCTTCAGCTATGGGTGTTGTAATCCCGGGTTATCAAGCTCTACCCTGCCCCCTCCCATGCCCTAGCCCCTCCCTTCCCCACCTTCCCCCTCCCTTTCCCCCAGACCTCCCTGCACAGTGCCTGTCTATGGCCCAGTGGGTCTCAGGCTGTGATCTCCTGGCATCCTTAGTCATTTGGCACTAGTCAGGAAGTATTCTGTATTGCAAAGACAGAATGGCCTGGGGGAGAATCCAAACTACTGAGGTGGGGAGGGTATGGGACCACAATGGGAGGGCGGGAAAGCATTCTTTGGGGGTCTTGGTGAATGAAACCGACGACATAGGAAAATGACAAATGGTTAATTACCATGCACAAAACCTAGCCTGGCAGACTTAACAAGGACTCTTTAGCCTACCAGTAATGGGGTTCTTGCATCCAGCACACTTCTTGGCCACAAAGTTCTTGTAGCAATCCACGCAGTAATACTGGTCCTCCACAGCAGTGAAACGCTGCCCAGCCAGCTTCTTAGAGCAGGTAACACACACAAAGCACTCGGCATGCCAGGGCTGATCCTGGTAAGTGATTCCTCCAGAGGTGATAGCCTAGACCAGGGAGTGTAGCACTGGGTTCAGATTCAACAAGTGTTTTGTTGAATGCCTACTACATGCCAGGCACTGTGCTAGGCGCTTTGGGATATAAGATCTCATTCGATCTCCACAACAGCCATGGGAGGCAGGTGCTATTATTATTCCCAATGTACAGATGAAGACACCAAGGCCCAGGAAAGGTTAGCCCCTTTGTGAGGTCCGCAGGAACTGAGTGGTGGAGGCAGGCCCAGGAACCAGGGCTGCCCGGCTCAGAGCATGGGGCCAGTGCCTGCACACAAGCACTGACAGTGTGGCCTGCCCATGGCACTGCTTCCTCACCCCATGGTCTCCTCACCTGTAAAGTGGGGATAATAATTCCTACATCACAGGGCCATCATGAGGGTGGAATGGGATAGTGTGTGTGCAAGTGCTCTGTACACTGTAAACACTTCTGGGAAGAGTGGTCACCACACAACTGCCCTGACACCATACCTTGTTACATTTGACACAGTGCTTGGCGAACTTGGTCTCATGGCAAGTCACGCAGTAGAAGTCCTCCCCTTTCGGGAAGAAGCTTCCAGTCCCGATGACTTGCTTGCAGTGGCTGCAGGTGAAGCAGTCCTTGTGCCAGACAGTCCCCTTGTACTCCACATTCTGGTCGCCTGCAGGGGGAAACAACTGGCTAGCTCCACTGGCAGGCTCTGCAGGGAGCTGCATCCTCTCAGCTCCCCTCCCTGGACCTACCAGAGGTGAGCAGATGCAGGCCCTGCAGTCACTGGCCTCACACCTCCACCTAACCTGCCCATGTGCTACTTGCCCTTGTACCAACCCGGAATCCTGTTGCAGGTAGGGACCCCAATAGTATTGTATTAGGGTGAGGTGCCCAAACCCCATGCCCCCACCTCAGCCCAAGTAGACTTTGAAATTTGATGGGGCTGCCTGGTCCATGGTGACACCCTGAGGAGGAAGCATGCTTTTACCACTCACCACCCCCAAATGAGAAAGCACTACATACTTTTTGCTTCCTTTTCTTGCCACAGGCTGTGCTCGCCAGTGTTCCTTAGTCTCCGAGTGTGTGCGTGTGTGCGAGCATATATGTGTACGCATATATACGTGTATGTATATGTGTACATATATATGCTAAAGTCTCAAAGCAGCTCAGAGCGATGTTAGCCCCACCATGACAAGCGAGCCCACATCACGTCTGCCCTAGGGCCTCCCTGCCCGCCCACGGTGGGAGGGGGACGCTACCTGCCACGATGGCCTTGAAGCACCCTTTGCACTTGGGGGAGTCTTCCCGAGTGGCACATTTGTTGCACAGGATCTTGCTCTCCTTGGACACAAAGGTCTCATTGGCCAAGGGGTGAAGGCACTTGGCACAGTGGAAGCAGGTGTCATGCCAGTAGCGGTTCTTGTAGTGCACCTCCTGGAAACCAACCAGAGTGGGAGGTCACCATGAGGAGCACTGGGGTGGTGGCGGCTGTCTACCCTTCAGGGTGGGCTTGTTTCCTGGGGCTGACTGCCTACCGAATGGCATGTTCCCTTACACCTTGTGAGTGCCCCACGGTGAGTGAGCTGATTTTTGCTTATTTGTGGCACTGGGGATTTAACCTAGGAGCATTCTACTTCCAAAATATACCCTGAGTCCTATTTTATTTTTTATTTTGAAACAGGGTCTCATTAAGTTACTGGGGCCTCACTAAGTTACTGAGGCTGACCTCAAATCTGTGATACTCCTGTCTCAGCCTCCCAAGTACTGAGATTAGAGGTATGATCCACAATGACTGGCTGTGAGTTCTTATGAATAGCAGGAGGGACAGTGAAGTGAGGCTGAAAAACTCACAATTCCTGAAATATGGAGTGTATCAGTAGAGCATCCCTAATCTCAAAATCTGAAATCCAGAATGCTCCAAAATTCAGAACCTTTGAAGAGCTGACGTGGTGCCACACCTGAGCTCATGTGTCAGGTCACAGTCAAGATCCAGACACACAACACATTGTTTATTGATTAAGTGTCCCCAAGGGAAAGAAGAACCAAAAAATAAAAAATAACAAACAAACCTCTTTCACCCCTTCAGCTGCAATGCACAAATGCACACACTTTGTTTCATTTGTGCAATTATTAAAATAGTGTATAAAATTACCTTCAAGCTATGTGTATAAGGTGTATAAATGAATTTTATGTTTAGACTTGGGACCCTTCCCCAAGATATGTCATTATGTATATGTAAATACTCCAAAATCTGAAACAATTCTGCTCCCATGTATCTCAGAGAAGGGATACTCAACCTATATAACCCAAAGAGCTGGCAGGGCCTTAGCACTCACTTGTCTACAGCCCATATTAAATAGCTGGGGACCCCAGGAATGCCCTTGGGGAGCAGAAAGACAGTCTCAAAGTGGCTGCCATGCTGAGAACTCAACAAGGTGGCTGTTGCTGTCCCATGCACACTAGGTCTGCCATTACCTTGGCATCCGCGCCAATGGGCTTGCGGCATTCTGCACAGGTGTTGGCACAGAACTTGTCAAAGCACTTCAGGCAGCAGTGGTGGCCATCCTTCTGCACGTACTTCTTCCCCTGCAAGGGGTCCCTGCAGTAGTGGCAGTCAAACTTCTCAGCCATAGTGCCTACCTTATAGCTGGAGGGACCTGCAGGGACAAGCAAGCAGAACAGATGGCAGATGGAGACACCAGGGCACTCTGCCTGTGCTCAAGAAAACCCTCTGAGTCCGTCAGGTCTGGAGACCTGGGTCCAGATTCCACTTGAGCTGGGCTGGCCAGCAGGTACCTGCGTGATACAGTTTTTGTTGATGGACCACTGTGATGACTTACAAAGGACACTAAGGGGAGCAAGAGGGTCAGAGCTCCTGTTGGCAGGGGTTGCCACATAGGGATCTCAGGAGGTGCAGTCACTGTGAGCAAGGACCTGAAGGAGAAGAGAGGTGCAATGATGCATGCAAGAAAGAGGACACAAAGGAAGCATGCATACCACCGTGGCACAAGCTGGAAGCTCCTTACCAGATTTGGCTTCTTCCTCTGTCACTTTGGGGGGAGGTATTCTGCAAGGACCTCGCTTTCTTCCTACCTGTCCAATTCTATTCATCAACAAAACTGTATCACACGGGGCACACAAGCGATCCTAATTCATCTTAAATGTTTAAACTGACTGGAAATCAGGAAGACACGTTTTGATTCCCTGAATACTTTTGTTCCACAGTTTATTGACTTCTGAGGCCTGAGCAATAGTGCCACAGAGAATTTATCAAAATTGTATTCTCGAATGGCACTTGCAAGTTTCACAAGTGTGGATTATTTGTCACAGTGATGTGTGTTTAGTGATGTTACAAAATCAAATCCTTTTCAGGTCAAGAAAGTAAGGAGCAGCCAGGCATGGTGGTACACGCTTGTAATCTCAGTACTTGGGAGGCTGAGACAGGAGGATTGCAGGTTTGGGGCCAGACTCAGCTACTTAGTGAGGCCCTCCGCAACTTAGTGAGACCCTGTTTCAAAATAAAGAATAAAAAATAGGACTGGGAGTATAGCTCAGAGGTAGAATTCCCAGGTTCAATCCCTAGTACCAAAAAAAAAAAAAAGTGAGAAGCAATATATTCACTGACGTGGTACCATTTGGGATATCTGCTATTTTGAACATTGCAATTGTTTTCCCAGTACTGGGGATTGAACCCAGAAGCATTCTACCTCCGGGCTAGGTCCCCAGTCCTATTTTTTATTCTTTATTTTTTGAAACAGGGTCTCACTAAGTTATGGAGGGCCTCACTAAGCAGCTGAGGCTAGCCACGAACCTGAATCCTCTGGTCTTAACCTCCCAAGTACTGGGATTACAAAGTGTACCACCACACCTGGCTTACATTGCAAGTTTTAAGCATGATCTTGAAAATGGTCTTTGAACAAACCCCACTGGCTCCCCACCACCACAGCCACAGCCCTAGACAACAGGCCCACACAACCACATTCACTAAGGTCCTCTCTGTAGCCCTGCTGCCAAGTCAGTTTCTACTGACTCCTGCCACCAGAAAAGAACCAAACGTGAGTTTCTATTAGCTTTCAATTCTTTACACACGTGCTAATTTTCTCTCCCTCTGAAAAAGAAATTCATACCAGCAAATAGACAGCAATTATTTAATTTGCACAAAAAACATAAGAACTGAGTCTATTTCAATTCAAACGATCCACACACAGGGTTCTCAACCAACCAGAAGGTAATTTAGAGAAATAGTAAGGGAAAACAAATGAGCAGTTGCCTGCTAACTCACCGCAGCTCTTCCACCAACTGAATGGCCCCAAACTCCCACTTTGGGTTCCATTCCCAGATTTTTTTTATATAACCACATGTCCACATTGTTTGGATCTTGTTGCCACAGACAACCAAATAGCAGAGAGTGAGCTAAGGAAACCACACCCTGTGTCTGGGAACCCGCCTGAGCTGAGGCTGTTGAACTCTCACTCAGACCCACATTGGTGCCTGCAACCAGCCTCCAAACAAGGCAAACAGCCATGGAACGCATGCTCACACACACCCAGGCCGCCTTAGCTCTGGAGAGCTGGCATGGTAAGTAAATTGGTGACATTCCTGTGCAAGGACAGTTACTTGGGACAGTTTGGTCACAGTCAAGGGACTAAGGAAGATTAGAGAATGGTTCTTGTACTTCTCCCCAAAATTCCCTTGGGTGACTACTTTAGAAACAGAAAGCATACTCAAACAGACCAGGGCCAGTCCCCTTGAGCTATACATTGTCTATGTAAACCTGCATGCCTAAGACACAAGTACATGCAACTGGGACAGTGACAGTATATGGAAAACCACTCCTTCATCCATACTCACTGGTCTTTTTCATGCCATGTGAGATCCTGTCTTCCCTATGCCATATTGAAACTGTGCCCTCAACAAAGATGTGCTTTCTTGTTATGAGCTGAGTTGAGAAACCAAAGACATCTCCAGTAGGAATATTAAATTATCAGTGGCTCCTAGAGGTCATTTGGCAGAAAAATGGTATTTGTAAGATTAGCCAACACTGGTTTCCTGCTGATTGGTAAGTACCATAGTTAGGCCTTCAGAGTCTGTCTTCTGAGACCATATTTGAAAATCCCTCTTTCTCCCTTATTGAGGTCTCTATTTAGAATACAACTTTTGAAGCCAGGTATGGTTGGAATTATAGGCTCACACCTATAATCCTGGAATGCTGAGACAGGAGAATCTCAGGTTTGAGATCAGCCGCAGCACTTAGCAAGGCCCTCAGCAACTTAGTGAGACCCTGTTTCAAACTAAAAAATAAAATAGGAGTGGAGGTATAGCTCAGAGGTAGAATGACCCTGGGCTCAATCTTTAGTGCACACCCCCCAAAAAAGAATACACCTTTTGAACATATTCATTTCACTATCACTCTCTTTTGATGTCTATCAAAGTAGAAATGAATACTAAATATATTTAAAGTACCATATAGAGTTCCACCTAAGGAGTTCCACCTTTTGATATTTTTAAATCCTAAATTCTAGAAAACACAACAAAGTCCATTTAGAGGTTACTAGAGGTTTTTAAGAGAAGAAAAAACACAATGTGGTTCACAGCACCAGAGAGATCTTAACTGCCAAGCCTTTCTCACTTTAAAAGCACATACTTAAGGCCAGGTATCATGGCGTACGCTTTACATACGCCATAAAAAATAAAATAAAATAAAAGCACATACTTTCAGATCTCTTATACTGCCAACACCAAGCTCTTCACTGCTTATTCTCAACTCTAGAACATAATTCACAGTTTCTAGACATCCAGATAATGAAATATTCATGGCTGATCAATGAACATGGAAGTACTGAAGTGTGTTGAAAACACCAAAGAAAGCACATACCACTATATCATTCTTATAGTACAGGGTCTTTTTTTGTGGTACTCAGGATGAATCCAGGGGTTATATCCCCAGACCTTTTTTTTTGGTACTGGGGACTGAACCCAGGGGCATTCTACCTCAGAGCTACACCACCATCCCTATTTTCTATATTTTATTTTGAAACATGGTCTTGCTAAGTTGCTGAGGGTCTTGCCAAGTTGCTAAGGTTCACCTTAAACCTGTGATCCTCTTGTCTCAGCCTCCCAAGTACTGGGATTACAGGCATGTGCCACTATGCCCAGCAGACCTTTTTATTTCTAATTTTGAAATTATTTTATTTTTAATTTTAATTTTTAAATTTTCACTAAATTACCATGTGAATTCAGGGTCTTAAGCCAGCAAAAGAAATATTAAATGAGTTAACCTCAAATAGTACCAATTAAAAGGGCCCTGTCTATTGGTATTTTTGAGTCCCAGCTGTAGACAATATTCTTCTGCAAGTATGGGAAATCTAGGGTCACCTTATATTCCCTGCTACTGTATACTTAAACCCACACTCTGTATCCAGATGGAGGAACAGATTTCAAAGAACATATTTAGAACTGATTTTGACAGTTGACTTAAGTTGTTTTTATGTGTGTGGAAACACTTATTAATCAAGATAAAATAGGCACTTCTAGGAATGCTGGCTTTATTACCTAATAAGTAAACAGACTAGAAATACTTAAAATATGTTAACAATGTCTATGTCAAATTCATTAACTTTAGTACTTTTTTAAAGCAGGAAATCTAATTAAGTGGAACTTTGGGAAACTTCAAGTAGCTTCCCTGTATTTTTCTAATTTTATGATTATTTGGTACAAAACTATTTCAAATCTTCAAAACCATGTGCTTTAGGATGGAATTGTAGTAATACAACCACAATGATATGATAGCTACCATACAAAAACTTTGCATAAAGTATAAGTGATGTGTATAAGACCATAATATTTTGCTATTTATTACTTATCTTCAAAGGGGTCAACAATTCTAGGAAATCAGCTAATAAATGACAATGCAGACAGAGATTCTTAAAGGACAGCATATCCCAAGTGGTGGGCACAAGAGAAGTCTGAGTCAGTGTTCAGCCTCAGCTCAGAAAGGGAGAAAAACAACAATGATGTTATAGCTTTTTTTTGGGAGGGGGCTTTCCTTACTCTTACTGAATCATATATTTTTATTTGCTAATCTCTTAAGGAAAATTTTTTATCCTCTTGACAAATTCTATGTACATTAAATGAGAAGCCTTTTAACCTTCCAAACTTCCAGACAAGTTTGCCTTGACCTATTGCTATTATCTGGGAAAAGGATAAGGCATCCATGAAACATTTGCTACATATAATTACAATGCTACTTCCCTTCTTGTCTATCTTTGTGGAGGACATATTTGCTCCAGAGGAGATTCTCTGGCTCATTTTAACATTTTAGTGTGTCCCTCATCTGTACATGGTATTGAGGTTTCCCTGTCACGGAAAATTTTGCCACCATACTAGGAGCCCCGGTACTTAATCCAGAACTTCATATACATGAGTCACTCAGTATATGTTGCTAACTGACAGGTGGAGATAAGTCACCACCACTAAGCTTCTAAAATTTAAGTGTATGGATGATCACACAAATGGATTCGAATTCAGTGATCTGAGCCTCTATTTTTATCCATCTGAAGCCCATTTCTCTGCTTTTAGAGACCAATGAACCTCATTCAATTAAAATGCAATTTCCTGATTTGACTAATCATCTGTGACCCTAAGATGCTGAAATCTAACCTATAACTTACAGTTGCCCGAGTTGTTTGTCAATTTTCTTTGTGTGTGTGTGTGTGTGATACTGTAGATTGAACCCAGGGGCATTCTATCTCTGAGCTACACCCCCAGTCCTATTTTATTATTTTGAAACAGGGTCTCACTAAGTTGTGGAGGGCCTCATGTTGCTGAGGCTGGCTGCAAACCTGCAATCCTCTTATCTCAGCCCCCCAAGTACTAGGATTACAAGTGTGCGCCACCACGCCCAGCTTGTTTGCCAATTTTCTAAGACAGAAATGTTTGATAAAAGTGGATTTAATAAACTGAGCATGGTGGCACATGCCTGTAATCCCAGTACTTGGGAGGCTTAGACAGGGGGATCACAAGTTCAAGGACAGCCTTGGCAACTAGCAAGACCCTATTTCAAACTGAAAAATAAAAAGGGCTAGGGTGTAGCTCAGAGGTAGAATTCCCCTGGGTTCAATCCCAAGTATCAAAAATTTAAAAAATAAGTGTGCATTTAATAAAAGGAGTTACAGAAACTTAAGTTAGAACACAGTTAAGAAATGTGGTTAGGTGTTCAAATTTCAGGTATCCATTCTAAGATGGTAGCCTTTCCTTCTATTCCTGCTTGAAGACACAGCATTCTTCACTTAACAAACTTCCTTTCTTTTCAGACAAAAATCCTGACCTAGTACACCTAATGTACTTAAAGGTACCTGTATAAACCTCAATGTTTCAATAAAGTTTTGGCTTTCACATAGGAGTAATAGAACATTGCAACATGTTTTTGCTTTATACCTCTCACTAGAGAAGACTCAGTTTGTTTTTATATGAATTTCCTAGCTAATGTTTATTTTTTCTCTCTGGTTCAAGTGGCTCAAAATAAGAAAATTTAAGGAGAAAGTGATTATAATTAGGTAGCATTTTTCTAACCATCCCTTTCCCTGAGTGCTATCATGTACAGAGAAAACAATGAACAGCAACCCAAATAGAACAAAAGAATTGTTTTCTTCTGGTCTGTTGATCTATAAGTTCAACATACCAACCCGTGTAGTGATTCTACGTATAAATGTTGACTTCCAAAGAAAGGGTATACTACTTTTTTGTGTGTGGTACTGGGGATTGAACCCAGAGGCATTCTAACCTTCTAGCTACACACCCAGCCCAATTTTATTTCTTATTTGGAAAGAGTCTCACTAGATTGATGAGTCTCACTACTTGCTGAGGCTGTCCTGGAACCTGTGATCCTCCTATCTCATCCTCCCAAGTACTGGGATTACAAGCATGTGCCACCACACCTGGCTTATACTACTTTCTTGACAACATTCAACTAGTGGAAGAAAACCTTGGCTGATGAATAGGACACTTGTGTCACAGCCATGTGAATGCACCTGGAGGTGTCATTGAACATTTCGAAATAAACACCTAAATAGCTGCAATGAGATGGAGCCCATGAGCCATGGCTGAAAAGTAGTCTTTCAGAGAATTTCATAGAAAAATCAGAAAGTATTTTTCTCTTAAAAACAGGACATTTACAGAGTGATTCAATGTTATTAGCAACCTTACTAAACCCTTGTGGGTCACTGATGCACAGATAACAGTGTCTTAGATTATATCTGCTTTTAAGAGGGGTGGCTATAGATTATTAAATAAAAAAAATTATGTGCCATTGAATTTGCACCAGGACAGATTCAATCTGAGTACGATGTTCTCCATATATGAGGTTTCTTTTCTTCTTTTTTTCCCCCTTGGTGGTACTGGGGATTGAACCCAAGGGCCTTCTACCTGAAAGAGACACTCTGAACTCTATTTTATTTTTTATTTTGAAATAGGACCTCGCTAAGTTGCTGAGGCTGTCCTTAAACCTGCAATCCTCCTGTCTTAGCCTCCAAAGTGGTGGGATTACAGGTATGTGTCACTGAGCCCAGCCCATGGGATTTTTCTTAATGTTGCACATACTACACACAGCAGTTCCATCTTTCATACAGAAAAAAAAACTGCTTGTGACCTAGCAGGAATAGAACATGTGTTTTTAGTTTTTCCAGTTGTGGTGAAGTAGTAGGCACTCATCTGGTGGTCATTAAAAGTACAAAATGTTCAGTTCATCCTCAACCAAATCTTCTGACTACCTACCATTTTTCAGTTACTTTAAGAAGCCAATCCAGTTTGATTACTCTTCTCACCCTACCCTCTCATGTTCCATCACTGCCCTAAGAAGGGACCGATGGATGTGTGTAATCTACTGGGCAGCAGCTGGTGAAGGAACTTAAGGGCTGTAAAATATGGCACATAATCTTACTTCCCTCTACACCCTCATCCTGGCCCTTAAAAATCAAAAGAGTAGAGGCTGAATTTACAAAATTTTGCAGACAGTGTTCAGTGTCAAAATTATATACCTTTCTGATCCAATGACTGGAACTTCTTTTTTTGGTCCATCTGAAGCCCATTTCAGGACAACACTGACTTTCCTTCTTTGAGGACTTCTCTGTCATGGACCTCATTACTATTCTCTGCTTTTGAGGATCAAAGTACTAGTTTCTGATTTTGAGAAATCAACTAAAGATGTAAATAATGGTCTCATTTAAACACAGTTATAGCACCCAGTCTCAGCTAATCAAGGACCTGGTGCAATTTAAAACTCAAGGTTGGGTATGCCATAAATATGTCACCCTTTAAACGTGTTTCCTACCTGTCACTTATTAATAAATCAAATGGAATGATACTCGACCAGTTAATGTACATTCAGAGTCCACTGACAACTGGTACAGCTAATCAGTTTGCCTACACCCGGAGAAGGTGTACATTGGCCAATAACCACATGTGGTACCATGTTTGTAGAATGGTTCCTGGGGGTTGGGAAAAACATAACCAGACAGCTTTTCAACAATTGGAAACAAAGAAGACTTTGCATACTAATGAATTAAAGTAGGGAATTCCATTGACACATAAGTACTTTCAAACACCCAAACTTCTGAAAACATTTCCATTGTTGAAACAAATATTGGCAGGCGATTACAAGTTTTCAAAAGATGTTTTTGTCCCAAAAAACTACCATGGATAATTGCTGTGTCTCTTAACCTGAAAGCTGGGTGACAGGATAAAGTACTTGTTTCCTACTGAACTGTATTACTTCACCACCTCCAGGGCAGATGGCGACAGCACAACAGCTACATTCCTGGCCTCAGGAGACACCGGCAGGCAGCTGAGTCAGAGAACTAACTGGGCTGAGTCTATGGGTTTCTTGTCTATGGCCAAAGGGCGTCCTTAATGTCAGCTTACAAAACAAGATGATGACTCTCATGGTCATGACAGTCCAGGGAATCCGAAACTTTGGCCCTTTTCCCGATAACAACTAATCGTATATATCTTATTGAAATGATCCATAGCTGTTTCTTCAGGAAGATTAAAAAACATTGTTCAGAAAAAGGGAAGATATATGCCATTATGGGCATTCTTAATTACAAATATTCCTCCTTCGTGCTCCATACTCAATTTACCTTTTCTAAATACCTTAAATTAGATTTTAAGCACTGTCAAAGTTAATACTTAAAATTTATAAATAATTAAAAATTCCTAACAAAAACCTCCTTTGTCCTCGATCTTGTTGTTTTGCAAAACATCCTGGAAACTGTAAAATAGAGTCATTCATATATTGCTAATTTTACTTGGGAAAGAATCTTTTGTCTTTGAAATAGCATGAAAAGGCTAGGAAAAACAGAGACAAACTATGATTTATTTACTATTTAAGCAAGATTAAAGTCATTTAATTAAAAATTTTTAGCCAAATCATGGGTTCACTGACCTAACAAAATTATGCTAAAGAAAAGAGAAAGAACACGAAGTTTTACCTGAGTGCCTATGAGAAGCCATGGCTCAGAGACCAAGCTCAGGAGCAGCACCGAGACCGGTCTTCCTTCAACCCCAGCGGATAGGACTGTGGCTTATTTGTGAACATACATTTAAGGGGAAGTGGCTCACACAAAAATAACCAAGAGCAGATGTCCCACCCCTCCCCAGAGATCACAACCTTAATCCCACTAGAAAATTCTTAACCATTTTAGGTGATCCAAGGGAGAAGAATAGGACCCAGTAAAAATACCAAACGCTACATATAAATACCTGTGGGGCTACTCAGCATCCAAATTAGCTCCAGAGCCAGAGAGGCCACATAGAAAGTCAGCCCTGAACCGGAATAAAATTTGGACTCAGTTCTGACATAGCTGAACACTGAGCCAACCTTATTAATCCACTTTATATGCCTCAAGAGCTTGCATTGGGCCCTATAAAAAATTCATTTTTGTATATTAATGATAAAAGTAACTTTCAGAGATAGACTTTTGTTAATTAAAGCAGATTACACACTATGACTATGGAGATTAAGAGCATTATAGATGCTTAACTTGATGTCCTCCTTGGTATGTACCAGGAAGACTGCTAAAAGGGGAGCAATTCTAACCACCAAATCTCCCCAGCATCAGATAGAATAGAATGGGGACATGAACATGCATATCCCTGCTACAAATATGAGGAAGACACTTTGTAACACTCTTCCTTTTTACTGTCAAGGATGATAAAAATCCAAGCATGAATGAAAATAAAGACATCAACTTCACACATTGAACAGCTCCACAGGCCATTGGCTGGCTTGGGACTGGCAATCAGGAAAGAGCTCTAGGAAACACTTCCAAGTCCTTTCAGGACCCCAGCCCCTGCCAGTCAATCACCCTTGCCTCCACACTGTCCCTGTAGCTTCTTAGCATAGGCCCTCTCCTGGTTCCTCCTCTAATCCCTCCAAGACTTTGCCCCAAACCATTTTGTCAGTGTAATCACTTCTGTCCACCCTCATGGTTCAAACTGCCAACTACGCTCCCTCAAATAATCTCCCTCCCCCTTCTTCCCTATCCGTTGCTCCTTGCAGTAAGTAGACTCTTCTAATACAACAGACATCATGCTGATTTCTCTCATTTGTTGTCTGATTCCCCCCTCTGCACCACGAGGACAGGGATTTGATGGTGGTGTTTACTGCTATGGTCCCAATACCTATAACACAGCCTTGCTCTCAGGAGGTGCTCAAAAGTGATTTGTTAGAAGAATAAACTTAAAGAAGGTAAAGGTGTCAATCAAGTCTCTAAGACATAGTCCTACCCAGAATCCTAAAAGTGGCTTTGGCTACGGAACTTCAAGGAAAGTAGCTGACTTTCACTGTAGGACAGGTCCTGGGGTGGGTACTTTTGTCTAATAGTGCATGTCACCACTTTGACCCTATTTATGTACCTCCCCTGCAATTGAGAGTCAAGACAATGCTTTGTCTTTGTATTCCTACAGCATATAGTAGATAAATGCTTCACAGGTTAAACAAATGAATGAATTTCCTAATTCTTTTGCTCTTTGAGAAGTTCTTCTAAAACATAACTGAAATTGTTGCTAACTTCTGGGTAGCTGGAGAATAGTATAACAATAAAAGCCAGGCTGTTTCAGACAAATAGATGACATGCTAGGGTAAAATGATAAGCCTGGCAAAAGGAGGGAAGTAGTACAGTGCTCTTCCTCCACACCTTTCTAGTCTTATCTTTGTCCAGGCTGATTAAGTTATTGCAGAGATTGGCCAGTTACAACATACCACACCCCTAAAATACACTTACACATTTCCCCTAGGGGAAATATTCTTATTTTAGTAGATGAGTAACCTTTATAGACCCTAAATTTTAGATTTTAGTGAATGAGGTATATTTTTAGGCAGAGTTGATGTATTTTTAATGCCCCTCTTACGGTGCTGTGAATAATGCACTCAGTGTGCCAAACACTTTCCTTTACAGAGTCAATTCTAGTTTCAAGCTATGCATCAGGTGGATTCTTGTAGCAAGTGTCATAGTTCTTGTATGTGTCATCATTTTAAAAGGCAACCGTAGAATATGGATAGACATACAGCCTTACGAAGTTGACCAATTAATATAAATCTATTTTTTCTGAAATATAAGAGAAAATTAAAAGACAAAACACTTTCTGACCATTAATTAATGAATTGTCTACGATAAGCCAGTGTGATCCAGGAGCCCCACGCTACAACAACTGCCATTTACTTCAGCAGTGGCTTCCATCAACTAGGTAACTCTACCTTCCTAAACACTTCATGAAGCATGACCACTGCCTGTTCAGACACTGGTCCCCGCTGCTGACGTCCTGAAGTCACAAAACTACAAAGAAAGGAAAGAAGGAGGGAAGGAAGGAGAGAGGGAGGAGAAGGAGGGAGGTTGGCTTTGCAATGTGGAAAACAATTTCTCAGTAAGAATAGTTGCTAACTTTATCCCATCTTGGGTCATGGTTGAGAAACCTTAGCAGTTATTTAGCAGCTACCCATATAGTCACTGGCTTTGTTGACATCTAAGCCCATCTCTTTTAGTGTGTGTGTGGTGCTGGCCTCTACCATTGAGCTACATCAGCCTAAGCTGATGTTGTTAAACATTAATGGTATATTTAATAATATCCTCCATAATCACTGTAATGTTTACAAAGTATCTTTATATACTGTAGGTGGAGTTGGCTGGTTCTTTTTTGGTACTGGGGATGGAACTCGGGTCATTGCACTTGCAAGGCAAATGCTTTGCCACTGAGCTATACCCCTTGCCCCTTTTAAAATTTATTTTGAAACAGTCTCACTAAATTGCTGAGGCTGGCCTTGAATTTGCAGTTCTCCTGTCTCAGCCTCCCAAATACTGTGGGTATGTGCCACTATGCCCAGCCTGGATGGTCTTTAGTGAAAAAGTCTCTCCTGTGCCAGCAAAATTAGGATTTTTCAGTGAATGTTAGGCATCAAAACCCCTCAGCTCTCCATTTGTGATCCTCTAAGACCCATTTATTTTTATTATTATTCGTGCATTGTAAGCATACACCTTTGTTAGGTACAAATTGATAACGACATATGTGCCCACATTTCTCATTTGACCCCTTCCCCAAATTCCCACCCCGCTCCCTTGCCCTCCCTCCTTCTCAAGTTCAGTTTAGTGAGTAACCTTGATGTATATTAGGGTGCCCCCCGCTGTCCATCGCCTTCGGTTAAATCAACTTCTTTGTTTATCGACGGTCTCTCCTTTTCCATCTGGAGAGACCCATTTGTATCAGAGTTCATCCTCAGCTCCATTTCTTTATCTTATATGACACTTACCAGACATCCTACTCTGTGGTGTAAGATAATTTTGCTGGATATGTCAAATAAAATACAGTCCTCTTTTTCAACTGTACCAAGATAAATATACAAATGACTGCCGTTCAAGGCAGAACCTGGTGAGTATTACAGGAGAGACCCAAAGTGTTGTCAAGATTTATCACTGGGAGTGATCATATTAAGTTTGGAGATCAGAAAAGACTTGATGGATACCATAGCATTTGACTGGTCCCTGGAGAATGGTTGAGATGGGGTTATTCCAAGAAAAAAGGTACAGTATGAGCAAAGGTGTGAGAACACAGGATGCTGCCTGAGGAAGAGGTGGGACCTCAAGATAGAGATACAGAAAAGCCAGAACACAGAGGGGAGTGTGAGGTCTGTGTGATGCCAGCGGTGATGAGAGAGGTGGATCTCAGAGGAAGTCTGGAGCCAGGAAAACAGTTTAGAAGAGCATACCATCTGTCCAGATGAGATATAAGGGAGGGCTGAATGAATGAGAGGCAATGGCAATGGGCACAGAAAGGAAAGACTAGCTGGAAGGGACACGTGAAATGGGGCTGAAAACACTGGCCAGACACGAAGGAGGGGATGGAGCTGACAGGCCCTCTGAGGCTGAGATTCTGGGAGGCGGAGACAGGGTAGAAACAAGTGACTCTTTAGTTTGGACTTCATGATGAGGTTCTTCTGAGATGTCGATAGGGAGCCCCCTTTAATGGGACTCAGTTGCCAAGCAAAGAGACAGAACATTAATATTATGGCTTGAACCAGACATGGTTGTACATGCCTGTAATTCCAGTACTGGGGAGACTGAGATAGGAGGATCCCAAGTTTGAGGACAGCTTCAGTAAGTAGTGAGACTCTCATCAACCTAGTAAGACCCTGTTTCAAATTTTTAAAAAAACCTAGGGCTGGGGGTGTGGCTAAGGGACAGACAGACTCCCCTAGGTTCAACCCCTAGTACAAAAAAAAGATTATGGCTTGTGGGGATCCCTACCCTGCAGTCAAATCCTAGACTCTGCCTTGGAAACACCACTGGGAGGATCATGCTTTAGAGGTCAGAGCGGCACAACTGAAGAGTGAGATGGAGCAAATTCAGCGATCCACTTGGCCCATACACATCTCAGGCTTCTCCTTCCCAACTGACTGTGCTCGTCCTTCTCCTTTGTTTTATTTTATTTTATTTTTATGAGGACATTTTTGGATAAATGAAAACATACTCAATTAGTGACCTTTAGTCATGTTCAGAAAACAAGAGGCTGGTAACAACCTGGAATGGATTCCTTGTGGATTTATCTGTGGCTTCACTTTATTTTTTTCATTATTCTTCTCTTACCTACTATTAGTAATTTCATATGCAACAAGTTTTTCTCAATATAATTTTGTCAGGCTACTAGTGCCTCCGCCAACAATTTCTCCTGAGTGACTCCAACAGCAAGGTTAAGGCATCTAGTCATGTACTATGATATGCTGTGATTCAATGTTGAACTCTCCCAAGTATTTCTTGTCCTATGTACTGTTTCCAGAAAAAGCCCAGTACAGCTTTGGTCATCTCAGGTTCCTGTCAATCTTTAAGGTGGGAAGAGTACTTTTTCCTATGGACAAGTCCAATTTTGCAAAGTCACTGCTTAAGTGTCATAATTCCCAGCATACCTATCAAAGAGCAAAATGAGGGATTTCTTCATGCAAGATTCAAAGAAAAGCCCAGAATTTTACCTCCCCAAACAGCCTCAATCTCAGAAGAAAAGCAAAAGTGGCTATGAAAAGGATAAAACCTCTTACAAATGAGATACATGAAATAAAAGACCCTATAATCAGTAAGGTACCTTAAAAGGCTAATTAACTACATTGATATGTGTTCATTTCACAACTGACCAAGGCTTAGAAGGTTTACTTATAATGTTCACTCAGGGAGTAAGAATTAAAGCATGTGCCATGGCCTCCGTCACTTGATGTTTGGAAATGTCATTCCATGATTAGTAACAGTTTTAAGTGTCTCCTGTCCACAACATCTGCCCCTTCCTATTTTACTTATTGGTATATCCTCACCAAGATGTAGAAACTATACCAAGATGTAGAAAATATCCTACAGATATTTTTATGGACCTCTAACCAGAAATAATTGCCAGAGCAACACTGAACAAATGACTTTCAAAGCAAGCTACTATAATAAGCTCAGACTTTTTAAAAAATAAAGATGGCACTTAGGAGAGAAATAAAGAGAAAAATGAAACCAGAAAGAATTTTAGCAAGAAATATATAATACACATACAGAATCTCAGATCAAGGGAAAATGAAACTGAGAAGCTGGTAGGGGTAAATCTTGGTCATATTTTAGGTGTTAAAATTCTCTTCCAGTCTATTTCTACCACCCACTTGTGATAAATCTGTTTTATTTCCATGTTGCCATGTGCCATGACTCAAAACACCCTTTCAATCATGCTACATCCAGGCATTTACCAAGCCCACCTGTTATGGACATTTCAAGCCTCTGATAGATACTTGACGGCTAAACATTCCATGGCCCTATTCTAAAATTTACCGTGCTGATTTAATATCCATAACAGGAAAAGAGCAAATCAAATAAACTTCCATTTCATACTTTTATTCCTAAATGCTGATAACTATGATCAACTACCTTGATATAAAAGAGATCATAATTCTTCATGAACCCTGCTTCCATAGTAAGACTAGAAACATATAATCTGGCTTCATTTACCAAAGCAATATAGCAAATATATGACTTTATGATGCACTGGTGTTTTCAAACCCCAAACAGAGGAGAATCCTAGAATGCAAAGTCAAAGTTAAAGCCACTCATAAATGGTTGTGTAGGATTTACTCAGACCATCTGAACTTAGCATGGTGCACAGAAGTAGGAGTATAAGCACAGCAAAAGAAAGAGATCAAGCAGTAACTTGGATGTAACTCAGCAAGTCTGTATTTTGTTAGGCACTAGAGATGACTATTTTGATAGCAGAGGCAACCTGGATTCCTGGAGGAATGAAAAAGGACAAAAGGTGAAAGCCAGCATGGGCCCTATTTGCCTAGTTTCCTCAAGGGCCTCCCTCTGGACTCCACCCAGAGTATTTACAGGTGCACCCAGGAGGGTGGCAGCCCACAGGGATTTATGCTGAGAGAGAAAACACGAAAGCTGAATGTTGTTCAGTGTAAAGAGTCCTTCTGTTGAGCCAGGACAGGTGAGATTTTGTTAAAACTACATAGTAGAACCAGTGTGATCTCAGTGTGTGGTCTGCTGATATGTTACTCCCCTGAAAGATAGCCTGTATTCCCTTTTTCAGTCGATGTGTGGTGAAAACAGAGTAAGGTTCCTCTAAAAGTTGGAGATGCCAGGAGGACCTGAAAATGCAATAGACGGGGTTTGTGGGTATTTCTACTTTTTGTGTGTGTGTGTGGTACTGGGGATTGAACCCAGGGGCATTCTACCTCCAAGCTACACCCCCAGCCCTATTTTTTTTTTATTCTTTAGTTTGAAACAGGGTCTCACTAAGTTGCGGAGAGCCTCACTAAGTAGCTGACCACAAACCCGGATCCTCCAGTCTCAGCCTCCCAAGTACTGGGATTACAAGCATGTGCCACCATGCCTGGCTCTCCACTTTATCATAAAGATTGCACAATGACAGAGTTGAAAATTCTCTGCAATACCATCTAGTTCAACTGTCTCATTTTACAGATGGGAAAACCGTGATCCCAAGTGGGGAGATGACTTGCCTCCCTGAGTTACCAGTAGCTCTAGGTCCAGAACCTGGATGTCTGTATCCTCAAGGCACTGCTCCTTGCTCCCCACCAACCTACATCATGCAAGGGGTCTTTACTCATGACAATGTAAACATAGGAATGTGCTTTGTGGTAAATGAGGTTCATGGTCCCTGGACTATGGTAATAGTCAGCAGAGGTTAAGGGATAGTTGTATGACTTGTGGATGCAACACTGTAGTCTCATGCTACGCCAAGAGTCTAATCAAAGAGATCACATATTTTGGTTGAGATAACTTGGAAGTAGCTGTTGATACAGAGATGAGACAGGGCCTAGGTTGAACAGAGGAGGAGGGTATACACAAAACAGCCAACACTTAAGGAACACTACTGTGTGACTTCAAGATTATGCTCATATGTCAAGTAGCAAGTACATGACAGAGGATGTCAGGAACAAATAGGCCTTATGAAAAGGAAGGTCATAGGGCTGGGGTATAGCACAGTGGTAGAGCACATGCCCAGCATAAGTAAGGTCCAGGGTTTAATCCCAGCAAAGCAATAAAGAGAGTCTGCAGCTAGAATGGCAGAAGACAGCAAAGGATACATGCCTGGAAAGATTACATCACATTTATCTCAATATCAGCCCTTCACACTCATTTTCAAGCTGAGTGATAAAGATAACAAATATATGAAGTATGTACCTAGAAATAAATAAGACAAGATTGTCTAAGGTAGAGAAAAATGAAACAGTGATGGTGAATATTCTATTGTATTCATGAACTTCAGACAAACCAATTTAGGCTGGCTCATAACTGTTTTCAAAGGCTTCAAGGCTGACTTTTATGAGATTGGTTGAACAATGAAGTGTTAGTTCTAAAATAAATAATATGGAATTTACCCTGAGTTTAATATGAGTAGTTCTATTTTATCAAGTTTCAAGAGAAAATAGTGGTAGTAGCTATGATCACAGACCCTGGAGCCAGAATGTCTAGACCGGGATCCTGCCCTTGCCACTTGCTGGTTATGTGACATAGGCAAACTTTATTTAACTTCTCTGTGACTCGACTTTTTCATCTGTAAAACAGGGATGATAATAGTACCTATGTAAGAGGGCTGCTGCAAGAAATTCATATTTGTAACATTTAGAAGACTGGTTGGCACAAAGTAGTAAGCATTTTTCAACTACACGCTAAAAATATAGCTGTCCCAAGCAGCAGATTCCTGCAAGTAGAATTTATCTTCAAGTTTACCAGTTCACAAGAGATATGTGGAGAAGAGATAAGAGCTCAAGATCTTGGCCAAGTGCCCAACTCTAAGGAACCCAGGGAATGATTGCTGCACCAGAAAGCAAACCTCAAAACCCTAGAGACTCAGAGGAACTGGCCACTAATAGCAGGACAACCCAGTGCAAAGAGCTGTATACCCAACCTGAATAAGGAACAGAGGATCGAGACCTAGGGAGAACAAAGCTCTTCTGGGGAAAGATCCAATAGGTCTAGGTCACTTGCTGGGTTTGGAGGTTGCTTAAAGGCCTTCCCTACATCCTTCCTATCAAGAAAGGGCCGAGTTAGCCCAGGGGATGATTAGACCTTTTCTGTCTAAAGTTAGTAGTTTTACCAATACAACAAGTAAGCACTTGCCCTTATGAGTACTAATTAATAAGCCACCATTGCTGCACATCTCAGAGCTCAAGTTGGTCTACAAAAATCAGAAACATCAAGAGGTTACCTGTATCTGTCTGGCAGCTCTGACCAGAATGCAGATTACTTTTGTACTATGTGACTTAAAATCTGAATGAATGTTAAGGATATGGACCTGGAAAACCTTATCTTTGTAGGTTGCTTACAGGATGAACTTAGCAACTCAGGTGAGATAAGGCTTGTTGTGCTGGCACATAGTTTAGGTGAAAACAGCAATGCCTAATGTCTCAGGTCTAAGAAATATACATCATCTATGTGCCTCTTGACTGAAACACATTGTGGCCAATCCCTTCATGCCCACCCCAGGAAGAATTCAGGTTAAAGCCCCTGGGGTTGGGAATACTATAAGAAGACTAACCAATCTGTGAGATGCCAAATGCTATAATGGCAACTATCCCTCTAGATAACAAGCCACAATGACATAGCACCTATGAACACTTAGTGACTACCAGAAGAAAAGTTATAATGTCAGGTCCTCAGAACTCAACCCAGATCCCCAAAACTAATCTCCTCCTATCAGGAATGGCTGCTTAAGCACTATGACTCAGCTTACCTCAGGAGGACACAGAGAAGGGGTAGGGGGCAGCTTATCCCAGTAGCACAGGGACAGGAATAGCTCTGAGATCAGCCATGAAGAACGGGCAGGTTTGACTCAAAGACTTTATGAGACTCTTTGAAAACTCCCCCTTTTACTGGCCAGATTTGGGGAAGGCCTGCAGTCACATTATCTCAATCCTGTATCATCAAAAACTCTTTACTTATTTTACCTAAGATTCTATCAATCAGGGCTTTGTTTGGGTTGACAATATCCCCCTCTAAAAATGAAAAAAAATCACTGGAAAGGTAAGTGAAGGTAGCTGAAGGACATGAAGTCTGCTGGCATTACCAGTGACAACAGGCAAAATATTTCAATGGAAATATTTCTTAGGTGAAAATTTAATGCTCAATACTTATTATTATTATTGTTGTTGTTATTGTAATAGTGGGGATCTACCTCTGATCTACATCCCTGGCCCTTTTTAGTTTTTATTCTGAGACAGGATCTCACTAAACTGCTCAGGTTGGCCTTGAACTTGTGATCCTCCTGCCTCAGCATCCCACCACATCTGACTTTGCTCATTGTTTTAAACATTCACAGTGACTATTAAAGTTTCCATGTTCCTGACTTCACCAAGTTGTTTTTTATTTATTCAGATATAATTTAGTCGGACATTGTGGTGCACACCTGTAATGTCAGTACTTGTTAGGTTGAAACAGGAGTATTGCAGGTTCAAAGCCAGCCTCAGCAACTTACCAGGACACTTCACAAGACTGTGTTTCAAAATAAAATGTGGCTAGAGGTATACTTCAGAGGTAGAATTCCCCTAGGTTCAAATCCCAATACCACTCCCCCCCCCAAATAAAAGATAATTTACATGCCATACCTCCAAGCTCCACCTCCAGCCCTATTTTTTTCATTAGTTTGAAACAAGGTCTCACTAAGTTGCGGAGGGCCTCACTAAGTAGCTGAAGCTGGCCAAGGACCTGCAATCCTCCCGTCTCAGCCTCCCAAGTACTGGGATTACAAGTGTGTCCACCATGCCTGGCAAATTTATACTTTAAAAGTGTACAATTCAATAGTTTTTAGTATATTCATAAAGTTGTACAAATATCAACACTATCTAATTCCAGAACATTTTCATCACCCCAAAAGAAAACCCTGATCCTCCTGGCACTCACTCTCCATTCTCCCTCTCCACTCCCCCAGCTCAGCCCCTGGCGACCACTAATCTATTTTCTATTGCTATGGATTTGCCTCTTCTGGACATTTCATATAAATGTAATAATACAACATGTAGCTTTTTGTGTCTGACTTCTTTTAATTGTCATAATTTTTTCAAGGATCACCCATGTTACAACATGCATCCTTACTTCATTCCTTTTTATGACTAGTATTCTATTTTATAGATACACTATATAATGCTCATCCATTTATCAGTTAATGACATTTAGGTTAGCTCTACTTTTTAGCTATTATGAATAATGCCGAAATGAACATTCCCTTTTTTTGTGTGTTACTTTATTTTTAAATATGTACTTTTGAAAAGGTACAAAGGAATATATAGTGAAATGTCTTCCCCTCCCTGCCTGTTACTAGACATCCACTTCCCCTCTGCATTTATAACCAATGATACCTTGGTCTTTATGCTTCTAGAAGTTCTAGGCATATGGCAAATAGGTAGCTATATTTGTTTTCTTTTTCCTTTTTTTAAATAAACCTGTGACAGTATATTATACATCCTCTTCTGTACCTTGCTTTGTCTATTTATTCTATTACTATTTGGATTTATTTATATTTAGAGAATTTTCCATGTCAGTAAAGAGCTTCCCCCTTGTTTTAAACATATACATAGTCTTCAACTGTGTAGCTATACCACAATTTGCTTAATTGGCCCCTACTGACAAGACATTTAAGTTGCTTCTAGTCTTTTGTGATAATGAGCAATACTGTAAGAAATACACGTTTTGAAAAGATGGAATGTACCAACTAAAAAAAGTCGTGAGTTAGTTTAATTTAATTACCTTCTTCAATCTGTCAACTGCCTGATTCAAGAGGGGTCAGCTGCACTGAAGGAATGGGAGTTTTGACTAACAAAGAAAGAGAAAGAGAAGAAGGAAACGAATGAGAATATCTCCAGCAGATCAGGCACAACACCCAATGCATACTGAAAAGGCAGGTTATTTTTATTAACACAGAGGAGATGCCATCTGGAAATCCCATGCCAACTATGCTAAGATTACCATTAGCTTATAAGTCATTCAGAGAAAAAGTAGCTTTTGATTCTATGTCCAGTGTTCTTTGCACCGAACCACAATGCCTTGCCAATGAATTTGAAAACAATGAACTTAATGAAACGTTTTTACTGACAATGCACTTGACATATGCTCATGCTGTACTGCACTAAGAGAGATCAATGGCAATAAGGATGTATTTCTCAAATTCATGGAGGTGCCTTAGTGTTCATGGAATCTGTAGGTTGAAAAGCTACAAAGTACATATAGTATTTGACTTTCAAATGTTCATGCTGTCTGCTTTATCTATTTTAAAAACTAAAAGGTGGCTTTTCAGCTGGGGATTATAAAGGAGCAACTTGACCTGGGCACAGCCTTCTGGACCATCAGATTGCCAACATGTCACTAATGCATACCACTGGGAAAGTGCACAGCCCTGAGTCACAGGCCTGACCTTAAAACTGCTTGCTGGGAAAACAAAACAACATCTTACATTTGTTACATAAGACTGTCAGGGATTTCCCAACTATATCTGTATTGGAGTTTTCAATTTACCCTATACTTGTTCCCACTTTAAAGCAGAAGAGTAGCTCAATGTATAGTCTGTGGCCTCAAAGGTGAATCTTTTGAAATAGGCACTTGGTTTTAAAAGTCACATAACTAACAGAAGCCAGGTGGCCTGTAGTCTATGGCTATTTGCCACTGGTTTACCAATTTAGATTGTACTTCCCTGTTTCTTTTTTTTATTATTATTATTTTTTTTTGCGGTACTGGGGATTGAACTCAGGGGCGTTCTACCTCCGAGCTATACCCCTAGCCCTATTTTTTATTCTTTATTTTGAAACCGAGTCTCACTAAGTTGTGGAGTGCCTCACTAAGCAGCTGAGGCTGGCCGCGAACCTGGATCCTCTGGTCTCAGCCTCCCGAATGCGGGGATTACAAGCGCCACCACACCTGGCTGTACTTCCCTGTTTCTACAAACAAGAAAAAAGATATGCCACTAGCACTCTCATTCTAATACCACAGTGAATATTCAAAGAAATTAACTCTGGATTTCAGGAAAAAGGTTGATTTGTAAATCAGCTTAAATATATGCAAACCATTTTAAAATTGTAGAAATCAAGCTACTTTTGTTAGATGTTAAAATGGGGATCTCCAGTTATGGTGGTGCAACAATTCAGTGTAGAGTATGTAATAATGGCAAAATCTAATTACTTTTATTTCTCTTCAAACTGTCTCCTGATTTAATGTCACAGATACATGCTAAAGCTTATATAAAGTATCATACTGGCCCAGGGAATATACAGAGATGAATTAAGAAGTTGTAAAATCAATCAAAAGTTCACTTCGTAAGATTAAATTGAAATAACAGTATAAAAGTTATATTAATTTTAAGCCTTTGTTTAATTAAAAGAACAGTTAATTTTTTTTTACTTTAATGGGTTGTAACTCAAAAGAGCACTGGTCTGGTAATAAAAACCCCTGGATGTAATCCCTGACAATTATTGAGTAGCTTACGAGACAAATTAATTTTCCTTTCTAATCTGTGAAATGGGGATATTAACATCTGTCCTGCTTTTCCTATAGAATTTTTTAGGGATGAAACTGAATAATATGTGTCCAATTACTATATAAATTAAAAATGTGAAATAAAATACCTGTAAAATAAAAATAAAAATACACACATGAATCTGACTTTATACCAAAGTAGGTAGTAACTTCTCCCTTTTAGTTGAACTTAATTTTTCACAACTCAAAACAATTCTCACGACAAATACATACACATTTATTGTACACCATAAAAATCTAGAGGCAGATCATTGTGAAAAGATTGGAAAAACTCCATGATAGGGATTACCTCTCATGTTAGCCCAAACTTTACAGGATATGGAACTTAGAAAAGAGTACCATAGATATTTTAATTTTACTTGGAGTCGAACTACTTAAATGTTTTTTAGTGAATGTTTAATTACTTGCAAAGGCACAATTAGCTAGAAACAAATATATACAAGGCAAGCTTCACATAATCTTGGTCATTTGCTTTTATCTAAAAATCAAAAGCATACTCCTCTGCATATCTGTGTAGGGTATTTTTAGCTTCTTTAAGTAACTAACATGGTTCATCCTTCATTCTTTACGAAGAAAATAACCTGGAAATACTTCAACAAAAGAAAAAAATTCAACCAAGACTTTCTATAAGACTTTTGTTTGAGAAAAAGTAAATAAAATAAGGAACACTTCCAACTCCTGTTATTTAAGGCTGGAGCTGCAGTAACAACTTGAAAAAGCAAGTTAATCCCTTTGTAACACAGCCAGGATCTGGTTTATTTTCCTACTGTTATGATGGTAACTTAGAACACACAGGACAACAATATCAAATATCAATTCCATCCAGAGTTGTAACTTTCTAAATGTAGTAATTAGCAATTTGTCAAGATTATCATCTGGCATACAAATAAATACTCTGTACATAGTAATTTGAACTGTATCAAGTCCTCAAATGCTATCGAAAGTAAACCAGGTACTGTTTGCATGAAGTAAGATTGCAGGTGTTATAAGTGGATAAACGAAGACATTAAAAGATTAAGTGTCTTGCCTTAAGAGAAAGGGATAAGGACAAACTAAGAATAGAAGCTCAAGTACAGTCACCTGTCCAAAGCATAAATCCAGAAAACTTTCCACCTTCTCTCTCACCGTAAGTACATAGAATAATCATTTTTACATATTTTAAACATGTTCTGCAGTAAAGAAAATTAATCTTCTCAATTGATTTGTAAAAATATCATTTAATTAAACATGGCACTGTACATGTGAATTACAGAATATAAAGCATCCCTATACAAAATAACTTTTTCAGATAAAATTAAATCTGATCTAAAAGCTTAATGTTCACATATAAACCTTACTAAAGTAATTCATAAGCTTGAGCTATAACAGAAACTAAGTATAGTTTTAAACTCAATTCTTACATTGTATACAGTAAATCAGTTTTATTATGGGTGATTAGGGCAAGTCACACTCTAAGATCAAAGAGACAGTGGTAGAGGAATCAAAACCTTTGCAATTTAACAGTCTCTTCCCAGACAAAAGTGCATGATAATTCCATCATGCCAAGGAGTTTTTATGGGCTTTAAAGAGCCATGTGCATACCTGAAGGGTTAGGAGATTTTATATATATATATATATATATATATATATATATATATATATATAATATATATATATATATATAACAAATTTTTGATCTGACACATTTAAAACATATATAATCACCATGCCCCCTGCCGTAATCCTTACTTCAAAGATCTTCTGTGCTAAGTTTTTGTTCTTATGCATTAAGTTTCTTTGGACTGTCCAGAGATTGGGAATATAGCAGAGGTCTGTTTCTACCCAAGTATGGGCAGCTGGAACTGAAATGGAAAGCATAGCTTAGCTCCTATAGGGAGTGGGAAAAAACTGCTTGGAAATGCTTTTAAGGATCTCCTGCCAGCTAATTCAAAAGTACTATTAAAGACTTCCAGAAGGAAACATACCCAGCCAACCCTCTGGGCCAAGGGAGAGTGTTTGGATAAAATCTAGGGACTAAGAATAAAGAAAATGAACAGCAGCAAGGTAGCTTTGCAAGAACATAGGGAGTGCTTTTCCACATAAATAGGGGCAAAAGTCCTAAACTGGAACCTTCTGTCTCCATCCCTATCTCATCCTCTGCTCTAACTGTAACCAGAGTGTGGTTTTAATCATTTGCACTTAACACCTTGACACCAAGGTTTGGGACTAGATCCAGCATAGACCAATTCAGCCCTCAGTTAACTGTTCCTCTGCCTTACAAATGGAATAGAGTTTGTGGGAAGGACCAACACTCAATGTTTGTAACACATTTAAAGATGATCTGGCCTGACTATAAGACCCAGGAGTTACTTGGCACCTGTCTCTGATGAAAATAAAATTTACAAGTATAGTCCACCTTATTAGAGATCAGCAATCTCTGAGTCATGTAAAAGTTCAGATTTAAAAATATAACAGCCGGGTATGGTGGCACACACTTGTAATACCAGTACTTGGGAGGCTGATACAGGAGGATTGCAGGGTCAAGGTCAGCCTCAGCAACATAGCAAGACTCTTAGCAACCTAGTGAGACCCTGTTTCAAAAAAACCGAAAGGGCTGGGGGTATAGCTCAGAGGCAGAATGCATGTGGATTCAATCCCCAGTACCACAAAACAACACAACAACAACAAAAAAGTATTTTGTTTCCCAACTCTGACAGAATTCTAGAAAACCTATTACTTTTAAACTAAAGCTCCTATTTTTCCTAGTTCATAAATAGTACACTTATATATATCTAATTTGAATGCTGGTAAAACTTCTGAAACATATCTATGAACTACAGGGCATTTATTTTACATCTTATTTCACAGAATTCTATGCCAGTGTAGGAACATTTGTATAATGTTCAAAAAGCTAGACTTTGAAATCTTCTACATTCACTTTGAAATGCATTCCAAAATTAGATGGACCGGTGGATGGATAGATATGTAATAAAACAAATAAAATGTTAATGGCAAACTGTAGATGATGGGTATACAGGTGGTCTTTGCAAAATCATTTCAACCTCTAAAATTTTCTTAATGTTAGGGGGGGAAAGAGAATATAGATTAGAAAAATCTTTTAAAAATGGATTGCAGCTACCACAAATAGGTCCTGGCTTTGGAAAGGTATTTAAGACCATTGGCTCAAAACATGGTTCAATCAGGAATGAAAGAACCAAAGCCTTCAAAGGAAATCAATCTGCAGAACCCACTGGAAGGTTTTGCAGGCAGAATTAGAGAATCCCAGGAAAGTCTCACAATTAATTACACACATTTTCAAACTTCTCTTGAGCAATTTAGTTTAGTTTGTTCCCTAATCCATGTGCACAGCCCCATCTGAGGGATGCCACTGTAGCCAGCCTCCAGCTTCTTAACCATCTCTCCCCCTTTTATGGTTGTTTCAAGTTGAAAGCATATACTCATCTGTTTCCAGATTCCTAAAGGTACTAGAAAAAATCTAAATATAGCAGATGGATAAGTGCTCATGGTAACTGGAAACCCAAACGTAACTTCAGCCTTCACAGGCCGATGCCTTAACACTCGTGGCTTTAGTGTAATGGCACCACTGTAGAACTTTTGTCTTTATTCACCCAACAAAAATATTACCCTGGCTTTGATAGATGACAGATAAGTGCTATTCAAATTTTTATTTTAGGTTGACATTAATAACCCTTTACTTATTTTAGTCAGAGTTCGCCAGGCTGTTAAAATGTACTATATAACACAGTGGAGTGTATCTATCATTTTTCTTAGTTTTGTAAATAGTTCAGTACACTTATACATATCTAATTCAAATGTTGGTAAAACTTCTGAAACATATCTATGAACTACAGGGTTTCATGAAATATAATACAAAAATACTAGAATAGAAAGACTCTTCTTTGTACTCTTAGTGTTTATTAAATCCATGATCTTTAGGTAACATAAATAGCCACTAAACCCTCTCTAGACTTCCACCCCCTGCCCATATTTAACTCTATCCCCAACCTTATGGTACCTGAATCTAATCTTTTGCCGCATGATTGTTAAAGCTATTCTCTTAAAACCAATTCACCAAGTGCTGTGTGCATTTTGTCACTGTCAACATGATTTATATTATGATGTGAGACTATAATGCACCAATAAAAGCACATTATAAAAAATAAACCAATTCTCCAGATTCGTTCATATAAACAAAACCTCAATTGTATTTCTTAGGCGAGCCTTCCCAGTTTCAACAGTACAAATAATGTGATCAAGTAATTTAGAAGGAAAGGGGCAGTAATATGTGTGTATTTGTATACTTACCAGAGGTTATAAACAAATGAAAACTTCCAAAAGTTTGAAAACTGATTATATTTCACATTTGATTTAGCCTGTCTTCTTAGTCACCACCAAAATAAATGTAAGGATCTTAGTATTTCTGATAACAACTCTACAAATATCAAAATCAAGGACATATATATATATATATATATATATATATATATATATATATATATATATATACTGAATTTTTAGAGGTGAATGGATGCCTATAGCTTACCATAAAATGTGTCCAAAAATTCAGACAAAGAGATCCATAAACATTTGATAAAGCAAATATAGTAAAATGTTTATTTGTAGAATCTAGGTGGCAAAAATAAGAATGTTGAGTATACAATTTCAACTTTTCTGTTCAAACCAGTTTGTAATAAAATTCTGGAAAAAAAGTGATAACACTCTGTCATGAGGTAGGAAAGATAATTCCATCTGAGAACATCTGCCAATGATTCCAGGAAGATGGTTACTAAAGGAATAGGGAGTCAAAGATCCTGAGACTGTCCTGGATGACACCAGGAACTGCTATGGTTTGAAATTTATTCAATGTCTTTCATTCAGTTCATTGTATCTCTAGTCAATGTCTACTAAGTGGTTGGTATTAATAAATAGTATAGAAGATATAAGAGTAAATACCAGATTCCTCTTCCTAAAGAGCTCCCAGTATCCTGGGAAAAGCAGAGTACAATTTAAGATAGTAACCTCAAGTAAATCCTTTATTCCTCATACCTTAGATTTTCCCAGTAAGAAAAATGGGAAATACCCATGAGAGGGACAAAAACGACAGGTCAAGCTCCTGTGTGAATTTAGGACTAATAGTACAGAGGGCAGAACCAGAAACATAAGGATGGGCTAAAACTATTGGCACAAGTTGTATTGTTCAAAACCTATTACACGAGCCCAATACAAAGGGTAAAACTCAGCCTCTCCAATTAGTCTGTGACCAAACCACATGAGAGAGCCCTGGCCCACATAAACTGATGACTATGTACACAAATCCTCATTATCACTCACAGAAAAAGCTATAATGGAAGCCAAGCATGGTGGCACATGCTTGGAATCCCAGTACTTGGGAGGCTGAGACAGAAGGATCGCAGGTTCAAAGACAGTCTCAGCAAATAGTGAGATTCTTATCAACCTAGTGAGAACTTGTTTCCAAATAAAAATAAACTAGGGCTGAGGGTGTAGCTCAGAGGTAGAATGTCCCAGGTTTTATCCCCAGTGCCCCCCAAAAGGAAAAAAGAAAAAGCTGTATTAGTTCTAAGAAAGAAATACATGGAATACCTCAAGTAAGTTACCTCAAGTAACTTAGGAATTCATAAAGCTACCTTATTTTAATGCAAAGAATGTATAGAAAGGGTCATATCACATACATACATCCCATCATTTAAGAAATGTCCTCGGACTCAACGAAGACCACAAATTCTCACCAAACTACCTAGGGACCATTACTTTTCTCTTTAGGTGAAGAACCATTAAACTGTTTATCCATTAATTGGGTATCTTCAGTGAGGGATGCTCTACAAAAGTGTGACATTTATCTGGCTGATAGGACAGGAGATTCATAAATATATCATGCATATAATGTATTTATAAAACATACATAAATATATTTTATGTAACTCATCCATTCCTATTTGAATTAATAGGATTCCTAGTGCTGTTTTGAAGTATTAACAATGAAAGAAATAATGAGATACATAAATTATAAAAATTATGAGTGAGCACAATTCTCATACTGGCTTTCAACATGTGATAGAATGTTAACAAGATAATAATGACGATGACAATGGTAATAATGATGATAAAAGTCTACAAATGTCAAGCATTAAGGGCTTAGGCCTTACTAGTGCAATTTCTGTGAAAGCTTTGATCTCATTTTTACTTCTTATCCTGGCCATAAAAAAATTTATGATTTACTTATGACCTTAACCTAATAGATTTTCTAAGTTCACGGTTATGAGACATGTGAGTCAAGACTTCAAATCAAATCAGAAATTAAGGAGCATCCAACATTCATTGCACGAGTGCGGATCTCTTTTACAAGTGAGCATCTGTTGTTGGCTTATCAAGACTCCATCCTATTAATAGAAAAGGTGATGATAGACACAATCAAAACAACTTCCATGTTCACTGAGCTTTTATGATGTTCAAATCTTAGCAAAAACGTTAACTATCCACAAGTTTCTTTTGTACCTGAACTGAATCTGATGACAGACCTGAACTCTTACTATCTTCTGCTTGGGAAGTAAGGATGGAAGGACATGGTCGCTTCCCTTGCCATAGCTTTCGTGCAATCCTCATTAGTCATTTTCTGATTCCTTTGTTTTGTTTTTAAGGAAAATTCCCATATGGGAGTTTGGTCATAGAAAAAATGAAAGTTGCTGCAAATAGATGTTACCCATGAAAAAGTAACTTAGTATGCGCTAGCCTTAAATAAAGCATTCTGATTTGATTTTGGATAAATTATTAAATTCCCTAAAATTGAAATATCTTTTTAAGTTGCAAGGCACCATATGGGAGAGAACATATGGTCTTTTGAACTAACTGTGGTTTGACTCTAATTACCTTAGAAATCAGCTGTGTTTTCATTTCACATCAATTGGGTATAGATGAAATACTAGATTTTAATTTCGGTGCCCAAATCTGACTTCTTCCATAGGAATCCTGGCCAAACCCAACCTTTATTGTGGATTCCCATGACACAGTTTAATACATTTGTACTCAGAAATATGTTCTGAACATTTTTATGCATGCATATTAATAATCTTGTAATGGATAAAGGGGCTCATTTTAAAAAGTAATGTCCAATTGATGTTCACAACAGTTTAATATCCTTACAAAAGTTGCATAGAAAGTTTCCAGAGATAGTTCATTCACATTAACTGAACAATATTTTAGTCCACTGAAAATTATTTCCTTGGGACATTAGTGATGTGTGTGTGTGTGTGTGTGTGTGTGTGTGTGTGTGTGTGTTCTTAGCTCTCCTTAGAAGTGTGATATATACTCTATCAAAGTTTGTGTAAGAATCAAATACTCTGGAGAGTCTATTTTTTGAGAGGATAGTTAGAATCCCTTTTTGTAAATGAGGCAGGCTCTCTCCTGAAGTGAAAATGAATTCCTTTTAACTCATAGGCTGAGAAAAGTTAGGAGATGTTACAAGAGGTCAAAATTAAGTCCATTAAATCCCAGATCCACATTTAGTCTCCATAGAGACAGTAGAGAAAAATAAACCAGTAACCTTAACAAATGTGCTGCACCTTTGCCAGACATATCTCTGACTTACCATTATTTTTACTTAAGCATCTCAGTCCAAACATAACTGACTCTGAAGACTAAAATATCAAACAAAACTAGGCTCAAAAGAAATACTGAAAGCTCATTCAAGCAAAGGGCAAGAAAAAGAGTCAAGAGTTACCCCTTCAGCAACATGCCCTCTGTTCCCCTTGAAAAACGATTGCAACATGAAGCTCTGGCGGCAATGACATATGGGGAAAATATGTAGTGCCAAAGCCAGAGGAAATCATGTCAAAAAAGAAAAAGACATGAAGTACCTGACCTAATAAAAAGAGAAAAGTATACTTACAGCAGGGGAATGAGGATATCTGAAACTGGGGTACAGCTGGAGGGGATGAGGCCACCATGAGAAGGCTCACAACTTTAAGGTAAATTTTTGTGGCCTATCTAAACAAACTCAAAAGATGAAATGGGCATTACCCTAAAATTACAGATTGATTAAGATTCTCTTTACATGTCCATTGGACCTTTAGATATGAAGACCCATTCCCTACCTGACACTGCTATATGTCAATTAAAAATTCTGGAATAAATATTCCTATTGGTAGAGATAACTCTCACCAATCACAAAAGCACAGAAGAAGAAAGAGAAATGAAGGCTTGGGGTGATGGTACAAAAGCAAGAAGCAAGAAGGAACTATACCACTGGAATTCCAGGTTTAGGCTCTCTTAAGAGTTCTCATCATGCTTCACAGTTATTTACTAAGCACCTACTGTGTGATAAACTGGAACATCCTACCTGCCATATGATTTTGTTTGTTTGTTTGCGGTACTGGGGATGGAACCCAGGGGCATTCTACCTCCAAGCTATACCCCCAGCCCTATTTTTATTCTTTATTTTGAAACAGGGTCTCACTAAGTTGCAGAGGGCCTCATTAAGTAGCTAAGGCTGGCCATGAAGCTGGATCCTCCCATCTCAGCCTCCCAAGTACTGGGATTACAAGCGTGTGCCACCACACCCACTGGTGTTAATTTAAGTAGGTAAAAGTGGAAGGTTTTCATGCTTTAAGTAAAAAATTATAGTAAAATGTACAAACAAGATGAACAAAACCTCAAATAAAGTAATACTTTATCCATATGTCTTCTAGTTCTTGTCCTTATCACTTTGAGTGGTTATAATCGCAGCATATATATAAGTGTGTATCTTGCTTTTCCTACTGAGGCTATATTGTACAAATTCTTTCATATTGTTATATAAGCATCAAAATTAAAATTTTAACAGTTTCATGGAATCCCACTGCATAGATGTATCACAATATATTTAACTAAAAATATTTGCTGAGTAAATGAACCATTTCTCTAACATTGGAAATTTAAATTTGTTCTACTTTTTATCCTTAAAAAATGACACTGTGACGAATACCTAGAACATATAGCATCTTTTCTTGGGACAATTTTTGTCTTAGAACACATTTCCCAAAATAGGATTACGGGATTAAATAGTACCAATCTGTGACTTTTGCCTTATATTACTAAATAATGTTCCCAAAGGCTTTGTACCCAGAGGGAAAAATAAAAACAAACAACAAAGGCTTTGAACTCAATTATAAATCTACCAGCCATAATATATATCTGTCTCACAGTAACTAGCATCAAATTTTCTTTTTGTTTTTGATGACTTAAGAGTGAAAATGTACCCTATTGATGTTTGAATGTCTGTCTTTACATACCAGTAAGGCTAAACATGTTTCTATGCATTTATGTACTTTATGATTTAACAAAAATGCCTTTTACCTACCTATTTACTGGAGGATTCATTCAACTAAGTTATAGAGCCCCTATCTCACACCAGGCCTGTGTATATCTTTCATACCATCTGTATGACTTCTGTGCATAATAAAGAACTTAATTCTCTTTTCATTTGTGCAGCAAATCTTTCCTGGCACACTTTCCTTGTGATTTTAATTATACTTTTCCACAATAGGGTTATATAGTTTGAATGTGTTGATCTTTTCAGTTTTGTGTGTGTGTGTGACACTGGGGATTGAACCCAGGGGCATTCTACCTCCAAGCTACACCCCCAGCCCTATTTTATTTTTATTTTAAAACAGGGTCTTGCTAGGTTGATGAGAGTCTCACTACTTGCTGAGACTGTCCTCCAACCTGCTATCCTCCTATCTCAGCCTCCCAAGTACTAAGATTACAAGAGTGTGCCACCATGCCCAGCTGATCTATTCATTTTTGACTCATTCTTTAATTTGTTAATTCATTCATTCATTTTGTGTGTGTGGTACTGAGGACTAGACCATCCAGGGGCATTCTATCTCTAAGCTACACCTCCAGCACCTTTTATTTTTTGAAGCAGGTTCTTGCTAGATTGCTAAGAGTCTTGCTACATTCCTCAAACTTCTAATTTCCTGTCTCAGCTTCCCAACTACTTGGATTACAGGCATGTACCGCCAAGTCCGGCTTTTTCTATCATTTTATAGCTTACACGGTTATTATCTAACCAGAGATGTGATGACTATCCTATTTTCTGTGATTTTATTTATAATAGAAGAGCCCCATAAATATATTCACCTATAATAATAAAATTAAGAGCTCTAATCTCTACATCATGATTCCTGAGCTTTAACATATCTAGTTTTACTAGAAGCATATTATTTAGAACAAAAATTCAAATGAACATTTGTCTTCTATATGTGCTATGCTGTATTAAAAATAATTAATTTTTCACCTATTCTGCAACTAGAAGTGAACCTGGGTTTATCTAGGAAGATCTGACCCAAAAGAGCCTTGATAAGCTCTCCTTCTTGGGCTGGGGATATAGCTTAGTGGTAGAGCACTTGCTCAGCATACATGAGGTCCTGGATTCAATCTCCAGCACCATAAAAAGGGAAAGAAAACACCTGATTGACTTAAAAAAAAGATTACCTTCTCTTTTTCAGACCAAAGATGAAGGAACAGTTCTAGAAACAACATTGCCTGTTTATTCCTTGAAGTGCTTTATGGTGAAGTCCCATTGTATCTCATACAGAGGTAGGCCCTCAGACTAGCAGCACTCATTGGTACTCATTGGAATTGCATAATCTCAGGCCTTACTCAAGATCTGCTGCTTCAGAACCTTCATATTCAAGTCTTAGAAGCACTGAGGGAGTCTACATTAATCTCCAAAAATGAGATAAAACTCTGTAACTGTAGATGCTTCTTCTCTTAATCAGGTACCATCAGAAGGCATCCCTCCCCAAAAGTACTTACCTTCAATCCTTTCAAATGAACATCACTCAACACTGTGCACCTGGAAATCAGCAAACTAATCTTGAGAAAGGACCACTTTTGATTTACAAGTTCAATCTTATCTAGACCTTAAGTTTAAAACTCACATACCTACATGAGTGAAACATTACAATAACTGACCCTTGTCTTTAGTGTCAAGGAGGCTGTGGAGAGTACTGGAGACTATGACAAACCACAGAGTTTGTGGCCCATCTAAAGGAACAGCAGCAGTAGAGTCAAACAGGAATGCAGCCTTGATGTTGCCAGATCTTCTGATATTTCAAGAGAAGCCACAAAATCTGGATTTTTTAAAATGTGAAATCTCTCAATTTTTAAATGCTGGCAATTCACTTGAAATTTTAAAATAATACCTCTGTGTGCCAGTTCCAGCCCACCAGTTTGAGACTTTGGCTTGAGACCGATGATTTCCAAACTCTTTAAGCCTGAGTGACCCATCTGTGCCAATTTGCATGCTTACTATTACTGCTCCAAGAAAGGTCATGGCAAAAAAAAATGACACACATCAAATCACTGTGACTACTGCCTTTTAAAATTCTGTTTTGTGAATATCAAAAAAATTGCCAAATCAATAATGAAAATGACCATATGTCAGTGGTACAAATATTTCCTAGATGTGAAATATATAATTAACAATATTGTCATTTTTATAGTACAAATATAGAGGACTCATATTTAGCCCAGCTCTTGTATGTGTTAAGAATTATGCTGAGCCGGGCGTGGTGGCGCAGGCTTGTAATCCCAGCATTCGGGAGGCTGAGACCGGAGGATCCGGGTTCACGGCCAGCCTCAGCTACCTAGTGAGGCACTCTGCAACTAAGTGAGACTCGGTTTCAAAATAAAGAATAAAAAAATATAGGACTGGGGGTGTAGCTCAGAGGTAGAATGCCCCTGAGTTCAATCCCTAGTACCGCAAAAAAAAAAAAAAAA
>PVLC010012045.1:0-45478 GCA_004027655.1 Graphiurus murinus | reverse complement strand
AAAAAAAAAAAAAAAAAAAAAAATTCTGCCACCATTTTCTATGGTTTAGATGTTATTTTTTCCCTAAAGTTCATTTTGGAAGCTTGGTCCTAGTGTGTTAGTGTTGAGTTGGGACTTTTAAGGGGTCATTACTGGCCCCACTCCACTTTCCAGCTTCCTGTCCCATCTTGTGATCTCTCCCTCTCCTTCAAGCTTCTACCAATGTGATATCATGGGCATGAGGTGATGCAGTCAGGGAAGCACTCACAAGTCAGTAATATACTTTTAGATAGCCTCAAAACCTGATAAGCTAAATAAACCTCTTTTCCTATTTTATATAGTTTTACTGTATACTAGAAAACTGCCTAATGCACCATTATTTCATAAGAGAAGGGACATTTAATACTAAAAGGTAAGACTAACATTATTTCAGAATAAAAGGAGCATCTTTTGTAGGAAGTGATAGTAGGTCACCTTCTGTTGACATATATAGGTTCCATGGTTCTGGTTTTCTCATTTTGTCATGGACGGGTGAGCACTTTGTCACAGTTTGGTATTAGGAAAGCATTCCTCTCCCAAGATTGCTTGGCTAGTAAACCTTGTAAAGTGATAAAAATATCATTCTGTTTTGAAAAATAGTTGTTGAGTGGGAGATGAAACTTTGAGTAAAAGTTGAAAATACTTAAATTGTGATATGGAAGTAGGCACAGAGGTGTTACTTTCTTGAACTGTGGTTTGGGGAAATGGAGCAAGTATAAACATTTCCATATTCTCATATAAACCTGGAGTTAGATTATGAGAAATCAAGAATTATATTCTTTAATTCATTAAAATTCTTTTTATATATATTATTCGTGCATTGTAAGCATACATCTTTGTTAGGTACAAATTGATAATGACATGTATGCCCACATTTCTCATTTGACTCCTTCCCCAAATTCCCACCCCGCTCCCTTGCCCTCCCTCCCTCTCTCTCAAGTTCAGTTTAGTGAGTAACCTTGATGTACATTAGGGTGTCTGCCCCCCCCATCCATCCCCTTTGGTTAAATCAACTTCTTTGTTTATCAAGGGTCTCTCCTTTTTCATCTGGAGACCCTCTTATGCCCCATCTTCTCCCTAGCATCCGCATATTAGGGAGAACATATGCTTCTTTAACTCTTTGTGACTGGCTAATCTCACTTAACATAATGTTTTCCAGTTGCATCAACTTCCCTGCAAATAACATTATTTTGTTCTTCTTTATGGTGGAGTAAAATTCCATTGTGTACATATCCCATAGTTTTGTAATCCATTCATCTGTTGATGGACATCTTGGCTGCTTCCATAGTTTGGCTATTGTGAATTGTGCAGCTATAAACATAGATACACATGTGTCGGTCTAATAGTTTGGTTTCCATTCTTTTGGGTAGATACCCAGAAGTGGTATTGCTGGATCATATGGTAGGTTCATTCCCATTCGTCTGAGGATACTCCATACTGTTTTCCAAAGTGGTTAATTCATTAAAATTCTGACACCACAGAGTGTGCTGGCACAGGCCTGTAATTCCAGTACTTGGGAGGCTGAAACAGGAGGATCACAGGTTCCTGACCAGATTCAGCAATGTAGAGAGATTTTTAGCAACCAAGCAAGACCCTATTTCAAAACAAAAACAAACAAAAAAACACAAACAAACAAAGAAAAAGGGCTGGGAATGTAGCTTGGAGGTAAAATGCTCCTAGGTTCAATCCCCAGTATCATACCAAAAATAAATTAAAAAAAAAAAAATCCCAATTCCTTTTGGCTCCCAGAATTTTTATCGATCTTGCTTACATTTTCCAAGCTCACATTTCCATCCTTGGCCTATACTCCACACCCCTCATCCCTTGTATGAGACCACAATCATTTTACAAACCTCAAACCTTCTTCTACAGCCTACAGCCAATGCCAAGTGGATGAGTGCTTCATTTACATCTCTTACCCACTCTGCTCTGCTGAGCTTCAGACAAATATAGCCAATTGCCATTCAACAGCTTCACTTGAATTTCTTGACAGAGAGCTCTCCTTCTGCTTCCTTAATCTGGCTCCTCCACCTCTTCTAATCCCCATTGCACAAAATGGGGAGGATGCTCATGCCAGAAACTGGGAGTTCTTGACAGATCCATTCTCTCTCATATTCGTGCCATTACCACTGCTGCCATCCTAGTTTAGGTCACTATTATCTCTTGCCTGGACTACTTCAATAGTTCTTCTGAATCCCCAATCTCTAATCCCTTCTTCATAGAGTAGCCAGATGGCTTCTTAAAATCGAAATTATATCATGTCACACCCTCTGTTTAAAACTCTGAGAGTGTTTGGGACAAAATGGAACAGTAGAATCCCTAACAGGTGCTATATAGCCCGGGTGATCTAGTCAATGCTAACTTCATCTCAAAAGACCTTCTTTTTTATTTACTGTTCTTGTTTGACACACACTGGACTTTGGTTTCCTTGAATACTCAAAGCTTTTCCCTGGCTCAGGGTAAGGAACACCTGGCATTTCCTCTACTCACAAGGTCCTTCTTCATTGCCTCCCCACTCTCTGCCTGTTCCTCCCAGCTATAGTGTGGATCTTGAATGTTCTTCACAGTGGTGCTGTTGGGAGGTGGTAGAACCTTTGAGATGAAGGACCCTGTGGGTGGCCTTGGGCCATTGGCAGCATCACCCTAAAGGGGATTGTAGGACCCTGGTCTCTTCCTCATCCTCCCTATTACTTCCTGGGCATGAAGTAAGAAGTTTTGTCTGCCATATGCTCCTGCCATGATGTTCTACCCCATCATAAGTCCACAGCAATAGAGCCAGTCCATTATGGACCAGAACTGTGATAACTGTGAGCCAAAAGCAACATTCTCTTCTTCTAAGCTGATTATCTCAGGTATTATAGTGACAAAAAGCCAGCTAACACAGAAAATTTGAACCAAAGAGTGGGGGGGGCAGTCTTTGCCATTACTATAGATCTGACATTATAGAGAAGCCTATGGAATTAGCTTACAGGAAGAGTTTGAAAAAGTTTGGAGGAAAGGCTAAAGAAAAACTAGAATGTTGTAAGCAAAGTTAGTAGGTAATTTTGGAGGAAGCTCAGAAGACCAGAAAACTGATAATAATGTTGAGATGGTCACCACCACAGGTACAAAGGACAAATATACCACTGACTATATGTCCTAACTTACACCCATTCAAATTACCACAAAAACGGGATGAACCCAAGCCCCCAGTTATATCAGGTACTTAGAGAGGCTGCTTTTGCTAAAAAGCACTGACTCTTCACTTGAACATGCTGATGCCTGGTAACTAAAATCAGGATAAAGCTTGGCATCTCTCTTCTTTTTGTATCTGGTACCTTTATTATCTTAAACTTTGGGTCAGATTCCTGCTCAGCTCTGCTAGTAGGCATGTTAGTCACTTAAGAAGCCTCTAACACCTGGTAATAAAAGGTTTATTAGCCCTAACTTAACCTAACCTATCTCATTCCCCTTCAAAGCTAATAACACCAAGATAAAAGTAACTAAGGTATTTTTATGAATTGCAGAGATATTCACCTGCCAGATTTTAAGTGCCCTGTGATAGACCACCTGGTGTCTCCAGTTATTGCCCTTCACCTTCCAGGAACAGAAGAGCTTACTTGGAGAGCAGCCTGATCTCTCTCTCAGTGCTATCTCCCTTCTTCTTGAGGCTAACCCCACCCCTCCCCACCCCAAATTAAAGCTTTGCCTGTGTGTTTGTACTCCTCGACTCTGTTTTCATTTCTGTTGTCACTGGGTCAGAAGTTCTCTTCCCTGGTATTGGTGTGATTGTAAAAGCTGTGCTGACTTGGTTGCAGATGGAAATCAGAACTCTACTGGGAATTGGACTAGAGGCCATCCTTGCTACACCATGGCAAAGAATTTGGCTGCATTTTGTCCAAGCCCTCCTACTTTGTGGGAGGCCAAGTTTAAACATGGTGGACTAGTTTATCTGGTAGAGGAAATTTCAAGATATTAAAGCATGGTATGGGTATGATTGCTTTTAACCAGGTTTACAGTGAGAATTAAGACCAAAATGGAGCAGAACAAAAAGATTTAAGAAGCTTACAGTTTGGCCAGAAAGAGAAGATGTTTAAAATTGTGACCATGAAGGATGTGGTTGCAAGTACTCTAAAGAAGAAGCCAAGTGCTTTCCAAGGGTATAATAGGAAAGATACCTCAAGGACATTTCAGTAATCTTTAAGGCCAAGTCTGGTATTACTGGCTCAAAGGGGTAGAAATGCAAATTCGTAAAAAGCTTTGCATTTCTTTGGAGAAATAATCTCTGGGGCTGCCCTGCTGGGACCACTGAGGGAATCATTTATCCTGGAGTCTTTCCCCATGTTCATTCAGCAAGGGACTTAGAGGCGGCTACAGTGGTGGCCCAAGCAGGCCCAGGTACAGCTCATGCTGGCAGCAGAGCCTGGCATTGTCTTCATGAGGCTGGTTTTGCAAGTGTGTAGAATTCAAGGGTTTTGAGGCCATAGAGGCTCTTGCCAAGATTTTAAAGAAAAACCTGGGAGGCTAGCCAGTAGATTGTGGGGTTGGGGGTCCCTACAAGCAGTCCCTGACAAGGCAATGTGTGGAGCTTTGAGAGTGAAGCCAAAGCTGCAAAGGAGAACCTAGGAAGGGAGAGACACCAGCAATGAGCATTGACCATTAGGGAAAGCTATATGTCTTCAAAACTGAGCCAAAGCATACTTTCTTACTTTATATGTTGGCTCTTTTAGGTATTTTCCTTTAGTGATGAAAAGCTGACTAACATCCTTCCCTAGACTGTAAGCTCCCTGAGGACAGACCCTTAACTATTCTGCCTATTGGTGAATGGCCAACATTTGGCATAGTCCCTGCCAGAATAGCTACTTGGCTAATCTCTGTTGAATGAGTGATTGACTATTCCAATTATAGTTATAATAATGGACATTTCTATGAAATAAAGTAAATCATATTTTAAGTGGGTGCTAAAATTAGCTCCTTTTTATTTGCATTACTTAAATTGTTGACATTCCTGTAAAACTCCTGGAAAGAATGATTTTCCTGTCTTAGTAATGTGTTAAATGTGTCCATTTCTGAAGGACAGGGACCTATAACATGTTTGCTTAAAAAAACTTTATTAGTGCTAAAATCAAATACATGTAAAATAGCCCCATAAATGAACCTACATCTTCATTATCATTTTAAAAGAGAAGAGTCACCATATTTGTAGAACCATTTCCTATTAATACTCTTCAATAAATTATGTAGTTTTGAGTGTTATTTTGCTTAATGGAGATGAAATGTGTTCTGAGAACTGTAAACCCTTTACTCTTTTTAACTGCTTTGTGTTAGTGACTCACCTTTAGTCCTACATCATATTTGCTAATCATCTCCATTTTCCTGTTTAGATTTTTACTACATGCTAATTTAGTTCTTACTTTTACTTTGAGAATATGATTTATCTCTTCATCAATACTATAAGCTTCTTATAAACAGGAGACCATATATTTTCTTTTGCATCCTTGGTGTAATAATCTAATTAGTCAAGGTCATACAGCAGTAATAAAACATCCAAAACCTAAGGGGCTTTATTTCCTCCTTGACCTGCATGTCCAATGTGAGTCATCAAACGGACTCTGATCATTGTGTTCTCTCAGGGACCCAGGTGAATGAAGGCCTTGTCCTGATACCAGCTTCTCTGATAAAAAAACAGCAGTGGGAAGAAGCATGGCAAACCACCCAGCTGGCTTGTGAAGCTCCTGTCAATGCATAGTTCATCTCATTCCACATGCGTGTCATTGGTTAATGCAAGTCATTGACTAATGCAAGTCCTTGGGCATAGCCAATGCATGGAAAGAAAGGGGAATCTGGGACACTGGGTGCATTACATACTCAGGGCTTTTCTCTGTTCCAGGCTCATGGTGAGATTTCTGTGTACTCGTTTCACTAAAGTTGTAGGCAATAGTAAGGGAGAAGACAGTTTCTGGTTGACAATGAAGGAAATATTGCTATGGTATATTTATGCCTTCTTTCCTGGTTTCTTAACTTCTCTTTTAAAATCTGGCAGGAAAATTTCAAAATAGAAGACCCATGTGAATACCTATCTTTATGCAGGAAATACCTATGCACTGGTTAGTCATTTGGTTTTCCACCCTGACCTAGTCAACATTTCTGCCAGTGATTTGAATGACTGCAAATGTTGACACATTGAAACACTTACAAGCTATGTGAACCTGGAGCCAAATTACTGGAGTGAGTAATTTGGATGATAGAATTATAACCCAAAGCTGGGACCATGGGCTGGAATAATGAGTTCAGTCTAAAACATCAATGTATGATGTTTACACCTAAAGACCAATTGCATAACTATGAGATGGTTGAACTCTGAATAACAGCATGTGTAAAAAAAAAAATTCTGTGACTCTCTGTTGACATGAATTGTACTGTTATTCAATAGTGGGATGTGGTGGCCAAATGAGCTAGAGGAATGTCAGTTTGTCAATATGGGAACATGATACCCAGGACAGGGCAGGGGCACATGGACTCTGCTCAGACAATGTTCAGGGGCCTGAGCTCAGTTCAGTATGTCATTATTTGAGGGATCTAGACAGATGAGTCTGCCAAGAAGAGAGTCATGAGATTACCAATGGAAAGAACACTCAAGTAGTGGGTAAGGGAGGTGGGTCAGGTTAACCTAGAGAATAGAGAATGGATAGGAGGAATTGGGGGATGGCAATCTGAATACCTAGAGCTACCAGGTGGAAGATTAAATAAACTTTGTTTTGTTGCAGAATGAAGGACAGGAATTGGTTATAGGAACACTGAATTTTGTTTTTATTTTTCATGATATTGGGGATTGAACCCAGGGATATTCTACCTCTTAGCTACACCCCTAACCCTATTTTATTTTATTTTATTTTATTTTTTTTGCGGTACTGGGGATTGAACTCAGGGCATTCTACCTCCGAGCTATACCCCCAGCCCTATTTTTTATTCTTTATTTTGAAACCGAGTCTCACTAAGTTGTGGAATGCCTCACTAGGTAGCTGAGGCTGGCCGCGAACCCGGATTCTCCGGTCTCAGCCTCCCAAATGCTGGGATCCTATTTTATTTTTCATTTTGAAACAGGGTCTTATTATGTTGCAGAGGACCTCACTAAGTTGCTGAGGCTGTCCTTTAACCTACGTTCCTCCTGTCTTAGCCTCCCAAGTACTGAGATTACAGGTGTGCGACACTGATAATGACTCACCCTGTGAAAGTTAAGTCTCTTGTAGGTTATGTCAGAGAGGGCATTGGTGAATCCAAAGAGCAGATGGACCAGTTATCCCAGTTTGTCCAAGATTCAGAGTTTTTCTAAAATATGGGATTTTCAGTGCCTAAACCAAAAAATCCCAGGCAAGCCTGTACAAATCGGTCATTCTATCAGAGAAGATTACCTTTAATCTCTCCCTCTAAAGAGATTCTATGCTTTCTAAGATATGGTGATTTTTCTCACAAAAATTCTCAGGCAAAGCAGTGACTCTTATATAGTATTTTTTATTTTCCAATCTCATACTAATTTAGTTGCACAGGACTTTTGCATCTGGCTTGAGCAATTGTTCCACACCTGTGTCTAAGACTCAATCATTGCTAGTAGATTCATGCCCTACAATTGTGTCACATAATCAAGTGAGCATTTGCCTGCAAGTCCAAAGTCATTTCTTATATAAGTGACCCTTTTCAATAACGAGCTGCACCTTTCTTAAGGTACCACAATGGATAATTTTTTGATTGTTCAATTGCTGTTATTCTTAGATAAAGCATTAAGGAGGTGAACAGCAGTACAGGCAATGAAATAGTTCCATCATAATGAAATTTCTCTGGGGTTATGCACAATGAAAGAGTTGTTTGTGTTCAACACATACTCATAGAAACTTTGTTCCTTTCTTTTAATCATTTATTGTGTTTGTGGTTCTGGAGTAAACTTGTTAAATTGAACTGCAACCTTGCAGATTTGTTCATTCTTTGGGGATCGGTGCTTGTGTATAGAGGAACAAGACCTTCACAAAGAGGTTTTGTAGCTTTCTCTTGGCCTTCCTCTTGGTGATGTGCCACTTTCTCATTCTTACTGTTCAATGCAATAAAACCATGAGATAGTAACTGAGGTCTGCCAACTTCCTGAAGCCTTCTCCCTTATAACGCACTTGATAAAGCCATGTAAATAGAGTCCTTTGAAAAGAGAAGAGTAACTGCTGAATAGGTTTTTTGTTTTATTTTTGGTCTAGTTGGTGATTTATGGAGAAGAGAAGGAATCCCCTTCACGTTTCTAGCTTTATACCCAGTCCCTACCATGGAAATACATGGAGGGGCTGAGAGAATCACTCTTGCTGTGACTGAGGGTAGTGGCGATGAGGGGAGGGGGAGACAAACTGCTCATTCAGACTCCTCTGCTCTGTGTTCCCTCCTGCTGGGGTTTGCCATCATGCCTCTTGGGGATTTGCCTTCACGAATACACCTGACTCTTCTCTTTGCTCTCCAATAGAAATTTCTCTTTGATGCTGTCCACTGCAGTTGTTGGTGATAGACTTACTTCTTTAATTCCAGGGGAAAAAATATTGTAGTTCATGATAAATTAAGCAATAGTGGGCATAGTCTCGAACATTCTATTGTTTTAGTTGTCACCCATCCAGAGGGCTATATGACTGTCTTAGTCCCATGAGTGTATCACTTTGTGTACTACGACTATGATAGCCTGTGAAACTCTAGATGGGAACATAAGTGATGTAATAGAGAAGGACAGTGATGTATTCCTCAGAAACCCTGATAGAGAAAACATACATTTGTTACTTGTCTCTGCAACCCCTCCTCACTGTCTCACCAACCTGTTAAGTTCCACAAATAGCATTCTGGAATGTGAAACCGAGCATGGATATCTATGCTTACCTTTAGCAGCCTTTCACATTGGTTTGTGAAGGAAATCAGAACTGAGTATTTTCAATGGACACTGAACTTCTGATCTAGAATCTCTTTAAACTTTTTGTGAATCAATCCAGCAGTAAATATTGGAAATCCATTGTTCAAGTTCAGGAAAAGGCTTGCCAAAAGCAAATAGCATGTGTGCTCATCGATGATAATCAGCTTTATTTTATTTTGCAATATCCCAGCCGTGTTTAAACATTCATGGGAATGTGGCTGCCCTTTCTGGGTTTATATTTGAAGTTGTCTAAAGGGATAAAGGTGGATTCCCCCTTATTTCCCCTACTTGCCACAAATTATTGCTTTTCATATGTATATGGAAAAAGCATATATATTGAACCTAAAAATATTCTACCCCCAAGCTACACCCCCCCAGGTTTAAAAAAATTTTTTTTTTAAAACAGAGTCTTACTAAGTTGCTGAGGCTGGCCTCAAACTCACAATCATCCTGTCTCAGCACACCTGGGATTGTGGTACTTGGGATTACAGGTGTACACCATCTCACCTGGCTACACTATTAATATTGAATATCCCCTAACCATTTGCCTGATTAAGATGAAGATGACACTTGGTTGTAGAATGGAAACCTCTTCTCAAAAGAGAAATTGGAAAAGAGAATCGAGAAATAATTTGCTTGTAGTGGTAAAATAATATAGACTATGTGTGTTGGCTCTGAAAATGCAATGTGGTAAGGATGGTGTGCATAAATGACTCAGCAATGTCAGGAGTGCAAGAAAAGCTATGGAGTGGGATGGCAGGGTTGGCCCCTGGGACCGACTCCTATGAACCTGTTGTGGAGACTATTCTTGTCTACGCTGCAGTTCTTTCTGTGTCGCGTTGGACTGGATATGCTGCAACCCCAGATTGATTGGTTGTACTTTTCAGAGAATTGTGTTTTAAATTTGTGAAAATATTATAAAAAACTGAAAGGTACTAATTGGATTTATGCCACCCTTCAAGAAATTCTCCTTCACAAATACCCAGGGCATTGCTGAGCTCATATATTCCTATGTTGCTGCCCAATTACTTTCCACATCTGCTGGGTTCTCCTCTAGGCTCTCCTGTTAGTGTGACATATACTGCACATGGCTCACATGTCACCCTTCCTGTCACCTGTAGTATATCCCATTCCTCAGTTGCATTATCATGCTATAAATCTGTCAGTTCTCAGTGAATTCAAACTGGTATCAAAGCAAAATTATCCCTAGGCAGCAAATCTGTTTTTCCTTTACTTGCTTTCAAAAGGCTTTATAAAATAATAATGCATATAATTTACAGTTATGAATTAATTATACTAGAAGAAACAACCATTGATTATAAACTGGTTATAACTTTTTCTCACAACATCTGACAACTGAAATAAACTGCTAACACCAGCACACCTTTTTTTGAATGTAAGAGATTTGTCTTTCCTATAGAATCCTCAAACACATAAAACAAGAGCATGTTCCACCTGATTTTTCATTTAACACACAAAATCTGTGCAGATTGTTTTCTCTTGGACTTAAAGTGGTAAGTTTGTTCCAAGAACTAAGGCAGCCAACAAACCTGCGATAGGCATCTTGTCTCATTGGTATTTGTCATTACATACAGAGGTGTTGCAGAGAAATTTTTAATTAACTCTGTGTGTGTGTGTGTGTGTGTGTATGTGTGTGCGTGTGCGTGTGCGCGTGTGTGCATAAACAGAATATGCAGCATTGGGAAGAGATTCATTTTTCACTATAATTGTTTGGAAGGTCATGAGCTAGTAAGATTCCTTAACATAAAGCCCAGCCATTTTGATGTGCTATCCTTTCACCATGTAAAGCCTAAGATGGTTATGTTGTGAACTTAGATATGGCATATTGACTTTGTTACAACTGCTGGACACTTTTAGCCAGATCATTAAGGATAATAATTAGCCCTCTATCTGTTTGTAAATTACAAATTTAACTCTGGACATGTTTCTCTTCAAACTAATATATTTGGGGTCTACAAAATGTTGTTTTTACTGTGCTTTTAAAAACTTCCTTTCCTTTATAGTAGTACCCACTTCTTCATTTTACTATCCATGGTTTCAGTTACCCACAGTCAATCAAGGTCTGAAAATGTTAAATAGAAAATTCCAGAAATAAACAATTCATAAATTCTAAGTAATCTGCCATTCTGAATAGCATAATGAAATCTTGTGCCATCTCTCTCCATCCCACCCAGGATGTGAATCATTCCTTTGTCCATTGTATCCATGCTGTATATGCTACCTGCCTGGTATTCACTTAGCTATCTCAGTTATCGGAAATGTTGTCATGGTGCTATTGTGCTTATGTTTGAGTAACTTTAGTAGCCTAATGCTGCATCACTTCATCTTATCATTTATGTATTGTGTCATCTCAGATGCCCACAAGAACAAAGGGAGTACAGTACAATAAGATATTCTGGGAGGGAGCACATAACACATAGCTTTTGCTAAAGTATATTAATATAATTGATATATTTTATTATTATTCATTATTAATTTCTTACTGTGCCTAGTTTATAGATTAGATTCTAGCATAGCTATGCATGTATGGGAAAAAAGCACACTATAAATCAGGTTCAGATCTATCTGCAGTTTTGGGCACAGACTAGGGGTCTTGGAATATATCTACTGAAGATAGGGAGGTCTACCATAAGTATTCTGCAACATTATTTTGGTTGCATAAGTTTTCATCAGATACATATATAATTCAACTTTTGACATAATTCATGTTTTATATTCTAAGTGATATTTTAAAATCTACCAGTTTCTAGCCAGGCGTGGTGGCGCACGCTTGTAATCCCAGCATTCGGGAGGCTGAGACCAGAGGATCCAGATTCGCGGCCAGCCTCAGCTACCTAGTGAGGCACTCCACAACTTAGTGAGACTTGGTTTCAAAATAAAGAATAAAAAATAGGGCTGGGGGTATAGCTCGGAGGTAGAATGCCCCTGAGTTCAATCTCCAGTACTGCCAAAAAAAAAAAAATCTACCAGTTTCTCCAATCCTAGTGTTTGTCTATTCCCATAAAGATTATTTAGTTTTCTATGGTTTAGGTATGACCACTTTTAGCAAGAGTTGTATGGAAAATCTAAAAACCATGTATGTATGTATATCATCTATAAACTAGGCACAGTAAGAAATTAATAATGAATAATAATAAAATATATCAATTATATTAATATAATAATAGTCAACCATGTTGACTTACTGATAAATATTTATTAACTATTTACTGTATAGTAGGCATTGTTTGTATTTCCATAGAAATTCAGCCATATGTGGCAAGAATAATAAAAATATGTGTGACCTTTGTTCCAGTTATTGTACTTTTAGAAACTTACCATAAATAATTATAGATGTGCAGATAGATTTATGTACTTGAATATTCATTGCCATATGGAGAGCAAAAGAATGGATGTGACGTAAGTATCCAGCAGTGGAGAAATAGTTTAAATAATTGTGGCCGATCCATATGATGGAATGTTCTTCAGCGGTTACAAATGCTAGTCTCAAAGAATACTTAAGAATATGGGAATTGCTTAGAATAGAATGTTAAGTGAAAAAAATCAGGCTACAAAACTATGTGTACAATATGCGATCCCAGTTTTGTACAAACAAAAGTCTATTAATAGAAAATGAAAGAAAAAGCCGGGCATGGTGGCGCACGCTTGTAATCCCAGCATTCGGGAGGCTGAGACCAGAGGATCCAGATTCGCGGCCAGCCTCAGCTACCTAGTGAGGCACTCCACAACTTAGTGAGACTCGGTTTCAAAATAAAGAATAAAAAATAGGGCTGGGGGTCTAGCTTGGAGGTAGAATGCCCCTGAGTTCAATCCCCAGTACCGCAAAAAAAAAAAAAAGAAAATGAAAGAAAAGAAAACAAAATATAATTTGTTTCTTCTAATAGCTGATTCCTGTCCACTTTTATTTTTCTGTACCAAGTCATCTGTGAAAAATATATATTAGTTTTGTGATTTTGAGAAATTAAAAATTTCCAAGGTGGTTTATTAATTTCAAAGAAACAGCACCTTCTATTGGACTCACTGTTTCATTTTGGTGAAATGAGATGCTTCAAAAATAGATGGATGCCTCATCTTCACAATGATGCCAGGAAAACATTTTTGGAGTGTTTTTGATGAAGAGAAACACCCCAAGGAATCAGGGAATTTGTCACCAATATCCTCCACACATTTGTCCTTTCAGACTCAGCCTAAAGAGAAACTCTCCTGGCAGTTGTCTCTGCACCCTGCTCTAGCATCTCCAACACAAGTCCTGTAAAGTCACTTATCACCTGTGTTACTTGTCCTGGTTTCTTTTCCGACCTGGATTGTTCCAGGGGTAAGCATGGTACCTGGCTTACAGCACTCAGTAAAATGTTGCATGCATGACTAAAGTATGAATGATTAATCCAATGCCAGTATTATTCAATCCCTTTCTGAAACCCCTTCTATCCCCAAGCAAACTGGAACTGGTAAGTTGGACTTGATGGAGTGATAGCTCCCACCTGTGTTAACCTTCACATTTCCCAAGTGAGAACTGTTAAGCAGAAAGGATTATGCCTGCTCTGTAGGTCAGCCTCCTGTACTATTTGTTCCTTAACTCTGTGGTAGAGCTACTCCCCCTTTGCACACTGAATCACTCCCCCTCCCACCCCTTATTTTTTTGGTGGTACTGGGGATTGAACCCAGGGGCATTTTACCTCTGAGCTACACCCAAAGTCCTATTTTAGTTTTTAATTTTTGAAACAAGGTCTCACTAAATTGCAGAAGTCCTAAATTACTGAGACTGGCCAGGAACCTGCAACCCTCTTGTTTCAGTCTCACAAGTATTGAGATTATAGGCATGTGCCACCACTCCTGGCCCTGAACCATCTTTTTAGGGTAGTTTGGGGAAGGCTACTGTGGTTCTCTGACCTCAAAAACCTAATAATGAAATAACAACCATATAGTAAAAGATGCTGGGAGATGGGCGTGGTGGGGCATGCTTGTAATCCCAGTACTTGGGAGGCTGAGACCAGAGTGTACAGGTTTGCGGCCAGCCTCAGCTACTTAGTGAGGTCCTCTGCAACTTAGTGAGACCCTGTTTCAAAATAAAGAATAAAAAAAATAGGACTAGGGGTGTAGCTTGGAGGTAGAATGCCTCTGGGTTCTATCCCCAGTACCGCAAAAAAAAAAAAAAAAAGATTCTGGGAAGAGAGACTATTATTTCTTGTGGCTGCACAAAAAGACGGGCGGCTGGGCTAGAAATAGGGACCTTGTTAACAAACAGCTACCCCTGGGAGGGCTCTGGCTGTTCTGGAGTGCCCGAGCAGATGTTTGCAGCACAGGACTCTTTCTGTTAACTGCAAATTCCATTCCTATGGTGTAGGACTGATTAATAGGAGAGGGGTCACATTCTGGTTCTCAATTCCATGCCCACAATTCCTGCTGGAGGTAGTGGGAGCTGTGGGTTCATAAGCTGAGGGTAGTCTGAATTCCTTAGATGAAGAATATATATATATTCTCTCTCTCTCAATATATATATTATATTATATATTCTCTCTCTCTCAATATATATATTCTCAATATATATTCTCTCTCTCTATATATATATTCTCTCTCTCTCTCAATATATTATATTATCTATTGAGAGAGAGAGAGAAAGAGAGAGAGAGACTAAGAATTGGCTTCCTCCAAGAGAAAGACTAGAGACATCACTATCTACTGGGATGGCCTTTTCTTTGCAGTTATGAATTGCTCTACTAATAGAAAGAATTAACAAGTACTCCATCTGTCATAAATCCCATTCAATATTCATGCCTGAAATAAACTGAGTTCTTGCCCTAATCTGGCTTGCTGACTATTAAATTCTCAGCCTCAGGGAATGGATCATTCCAAAGGAATCTCTTCCAGATATTTAGAGAGAAGGGAGTGGAGGTAGAGCACATGAAAAGGCTGATTCCGCCTTCCAAGGATATGAATTAATGCCACTGCCCTCTGGCCCCATCCTTTGGTGGCACATGGCTCATCCTGGTTTTCTGAAGCATCTACCTCCAGTGAACAAAGGCCATTCAAGGTCACCCTGTCTCTAAAGTGTCTCTCCCTACCCTTCCAGGGCAAACCTCCCTTTCTATTTTGTTTCCTGATAAAGAAGGCCACCTTTTCTACGAGGGATTGTGAAAGACTCTTCCATTTGATATTCACTTTTATAGACTGTGGCCAGGAAGCTGCTTCCATTGTCCAGTCATAGACTGACTGTGGTTTCTATTTTATATAAGACCCTTCCATGAAGGGTAGCAGAGAATTCAGCTTTATGATTTGACAAAACCAAACTGACAGTAAATGTGTTATTAGTGTCATTGGGCAGCACAGGGCCTACAAAACTGTGTCCCAGGAGACTCTCCCACAGGGTGAAACAATGCTAAGAACTCATTCTATTAGTTAGTATAACTTTATAATAAATTTTGATGAAATTACAAATGGCTTTACTTTCTTCTTCTTTAAAATTATTTCAGATATTCTTATTCCTTTGCTTTTTTTTATTGGTTTTTAAATCATATTGTCAAATTTCAATCAAATATTTTTTGGGTTGGATTGCACTTTTACTGAATTTATAGATTAATTTGGAGCATCCTCCTCTGTGGAATATTGAGTCATCCTATCACATAATATCCTTTTCCATCTGTGTGGTCTTTTATATCTTTCCAGAGTTTTAATAATTTTCTCCATGAAGGTCTTGTGTATATCATTCTAGGGCCAAATTCAGTGCCTGAAACATAGAAGATACTTAGTAAATTTTTTATCAAGTAAATATGTTGTTTTATCAAGTAAATATGTTGTTGGTAACTGTTATTTTTTAAAAATCTAGTTCTATCTTCCTCATTAAATATTCATATTATACTTTGTTTACAATCCATCTTATTTATATTTATTGCCATATGTACTGATACTTGTGTTCATTACTGTGTCTTCTTTATTCTGGACAAAATTTACTTCTTAATGAGGTATATTTTCCGTAAGTAATACAATGAGAGTCTGTGAATAGTAAATTCTTTCTGTGTTTGTCCATAAATGTTTTTATTCTGCTCTCTCTTGAATTTAAGTAGAGTTAAGTACAGGATTCTAGGTTGACTGTTATTTTATCACAATAGTATGAAAATATTGTTTCATTTTCCTATGGGACATATTGTTGCTAATAGGAAGTCTGCTGCAAATCTAGCTGTCATTTCAGTGTAATTTGTGTCTTCTCTATGTTTGCTTGAGAAATTTCTATTATTTTTAATCTTTAACAATTTTACCACAGTATGTCTAAGAGTAGATTTATTTTTACTTACTATCTTCAACATGTGGCTATGTTTTCATTTTGAGGAATTATGCATCATTCAGTTTTGGAAAAGCTTAATCATTATCTTTTCAAATATTACCTTACTCTCATTCTCTCATTCCACTCTATCTGGAGATATATTTTGAATCTTTATACTCTAACCTTCATATCTCTTAAATACTTTTATATTTCTCCTTTATGTTAGTCAGTTTTTTGTTGCTGTAACAAATGCCTGAAATAAATCAACTTAAAAAGAAGAAAGATTTATTTTAGCTCAGTTTCAAAGGTCTGTTTCAGCTTACATTTCCATGGTTCATTGAGTCTGTTTTGGCTCACATTTCTATGGTTCATTGGCTCTGTTGCTTTGGGGCCTGTGGCAAGGCAATATATCATGGTTGAGGTGGGGGGGCACATGGTAGAAGAAACTGCTTACCTCATAGCAGCTGGGAGGCAAAAACAGAGACAGGAAGGGGCCTGGGTCCCCAATATCTCCTTCAAGGGCACTCTTCCAATGATCTGACTTCCTTCCCCTAGCCCCCACTTCCTAAAGATTCCACTATCTCCCAATAGCACCACAGGCTGAGGACTAAGGCTCAATACATGGGTGTTTGTGAACATTCAAGACCATCTTTTTATCTTTCTTTGTTGTAGTTCACATAATTCCTTTAGATCTAGCTCCTACTTAATCTAATACTCTCTTCATCTCTGTTTAACCTGTCACACACACTTTGTACTTCTAATTTTAAATACCACTTTTCATTCTCCTAATTATATTTTTTTAAAAATCTGCTTTTTCCATACTTTCAGTTTATAACTTCAATGTCTTAAAAAAATGGCTTGATCATTTAAATATACTACTTTTAAAGTCTGTTTCAGTTCTATTCTCTTATTATATTTAATGATAATCCTGTGTAGTTCATCTGTTAACATTTTCCCTCTCAATAATTTTTCATTTCTTTTGTGAATTGTAGTACTTAATGTTGAGTACATTATCAGCATGCTTTTTTTTTCTTGTGAGATTTCTGTGTACCCGGTTGATCTAAGTGTCCCTACAAAGGGTAGCTAAAGCATGACTTTAGGAAAGTTAAATATGTCTTGCTATAGGAGACCTGGCTACAAGAGAGAAGACAGAACTAGCAACAAATGAAAGGCAGGTTCCAAGTGGGACAAGAGAAAGTTGATGGAACGAGATCCTGGAGAAGGTAAGAAGCTAACATATGAAGCTCCCAGGTATAACTTTATAAAACAAATCCAAACTGAAGGGATGGTAAAACTGGTGAAAATTACAGAGACATTTGAGTAAAGAACTAGAGAGAGAACCCAAGAGAAGACTTACTCTTCTTAACATGGCAAGAGATGAGCTTGTCTTTATGGGTAAGGTAGTCAGACAGACACATTTTTCAGACAGAGGTTAGAAGTGGTATAGGACCACAGAAAAAATTAACCAGAAAAATTGTTAGGAAGGAATGAGAGCCAAGCCAGGGATCACAGAAAACAGACATGTGGGATGCCACCTATGCATTTTGGTGATTTGTCCCACATTCTTTGGCAACCACAGAACAGGGGGAAGAAAGCTAAGGATGTCCCATATTTCATGACTGACAATCCAGCCACAGGAGTCAGTTTGAGGGTAAGCAATTCTGAGATTCTGTAAAAAGCCTGTTTAAATCATTTCTGGTGAAATATAGGCTAGGTAGGGTGCAGAAGAAACTGGGAAGACACTGATGAATGAGGAGACTAGAGAAGGATCTAGAAGTAGAGGCCCAATGAAGGTGAGGAACAATATAGTAAGAATGAGAGAGTTGAGCCAGGTGTGGTAGTGCACACCTATAATCGCAATACTTGGATTGAGACAGGAGGATCCCAGGTTTGAAACAAGCCTCGGCAACTTAGTGAGACCCTGTTTCAAAATGAAAAGGGCTGGGGATGTAGCTCAGAGGTAGAATGCCCCTGGCCTCGATCCCCAGTACCACCAAAAAACAAAAAAGAATGAGAGAGTTGTAGGATAAGAATTAAATGAGGTTTCAGTTAGAAGGAGGAATTTTTCAGACATTTTGCAGACTGAGATCTTGGCGATCGAGTAGTTCTCAGTGCTGAGCATACCCGTAATTATTTGTGGGTCAGTTATTTCCTAGGTACTTGCTATTTGGAAAAAAAGTGAGTGGCTCTGAGCTGCAGCATGGGGCCTCTCGATTCCAATTTCCTATTGTGAAGAGTGAGAATAACCAGCCTTGCAGAACAATTATTCCACATTACTTTTTTTAAAAAGGTGCCTATTAGGTGTTCTGTAACTTAAAAGATCTCTAGGGATAGTCTTTAAAACCTTCCTATTATAAAGCCACAGGAGGCTCTATCATGGCAAATATTTCAGCATTCCTTGAGCCTTAGAGCCCAGCTCCTTCACATGCTTGCATATAATCCCCAGTCCCTCTGCTTCTGGTTGAGGTCTTGGTATAGGACGGTCAGCAGATGCCATAGCCACTCCCTGCCAGCAGCCTCTGTGCCTCCCCTCAGCCCTGATTTACATTTTCCCTGGTGAGCCACCCACCACCTCTGCAGAGTGGTGACTGTCATTAGCAGCCCTGTGGTTTGGCTGTCTTCGATGCCAGCCATGTTCAGATCTGCCCTCCCTTTCCATTTCCATGGGACACGCTGGCTGGCTTGGTGCTTTACCAGAATGTGGCGGGCATCCTGGGCCTCTGTCAGCATTTCTTTCCTTTTTCCCTCTTGGTCTCTCGTTTCTAGGAGGGAGCAGAACTTCATAGCTGAGTCATCAGTGGCTTGAGCTGCGGGAAGTCTGACAACTCTTAACCTTTCCCTGCTAATTTGTGACCCCTGCTTTACTCTCCAGAGCTGGGGATGAGGGATGTCTTTAGGGAGATTTTTGTAGGAAGAGATTGGCTTAACAGGGATAATTGGTTGGGGTGAGACATCATTCCTTTCTGTCCAATTTTGCTGCCCACTTGGCAGTAGGAACAGGTCAGTTCATGGTGCCATGTCACTGGGGCTTGCTTTGGCATCTACGTACTGTGATAAACACAGGGAATGCAGAGATGGGAATTGCATTCGCTCTCCAGAAGAGCTTATTTGTGCTGGTCCTACTTAGAAAAATGGAGCGGAAAAAGAAGAAAAGTTATGATGTGGAAAGAAATACAAGGTGGTGGAAGGCAGAAGTAGGAAACCACAGCAAGAGATCAGGCAGATGGGCCATCTCAGCTCGACGGTGCCCCTGGACTCTGCTCCTCCTGTCTCTGCCCTGGCTTTTCTGTTCTTGCTGACATTTCTGAGTCCCAAGGCAGGGAGGCATACTTGAAGAGTCTTCTGAGCTTGTTGAAATATGAGCAGCTGGGAGCTCCTCTGGGTGGAGGAGGACCTGTGGGTGTTGGAGGTGGGCAGGGTATGAGTTGAGCAGCAAGGAGGAATGAAATTTGGACCTGGCAGCCCCCGCCTGTGGATTCCAAGATTTCTCCTTTTTAAATGACACTCTGGGGTTTTGGTTTGTAAAATGATAGCCCAGTGAGTCACTTCTGCTGAGCTGGAGTGGAAAATTGCTAGTGTTTGTTCTCTTATGCTTCCAAAAGTCTATAGGTGAGCAACCTTAGGTCCTTCTATTCCCCTTTCACTTTGTCTTTTAAAAACCTTCATAATTAATAAAACCTTCCTCATTCTGCCTCAGGTGGATAAAGTTGTTTTTCTCCTATTGGATCCCACAATAATCTTGAGAACTGTCTAGGCACTTTTTTAAATGAACCTGTGTCTTACCCCAAATCCTGTCTTTGTAACAGGGTTTCCCAAAACTTAGGACCAATCTCTGATCAACTGCTTTATGTTTTCAGATCAGTGATAGCGTAATATATGTGCATGTTCTAATATTTGACATGGGCATTTGTCTTAAGGGCTTTCTTTCTGGAACCCTTCAAGGACTATTTATTTATTTATTTATTTATTTATTTATTTATTTATTTATTTATTTATTTATTTATACTGGAGATTGAACCCAGAGGCATCTACCTCCAAGCTACCCCCTCTCTCTGGCCCTATTTTATATTTTGAAACTGGGATTAGTTAAGTTGCTGGGGGACCTCACTAAGTTGTTGTGGCTGGTTTTGAACCTGTGATCCTCCTTGTCTCAGCCCCCCAAGTACTGGAATTACAGGTGTGTGCTACCAAGCCCAGCTTAAGGACTATTCTTGATTACTCAATGCATTAATATGTGGGTAATGACTGAATGGCAGGTATTGTGTTAATTTCCAAACATCCATGATTTTATTTAATTTTATATCCCTTTGAAGCAGGCATTATTGTTTTCTAGAGGAATACAATGAGGTTCAGAAGAGTTAGCTAAGGTAACCCCAAATCATGCAGTTGGAAAGGGGCTGAGTCAGGGTGTGAACCCAGGTCTGTCCTACCTCAAAGCCTACATGTCTAACCAATCTACAGGGGACTTTCAATCTGGATTCCATACCCCTGCTTCCTCTAAGTTCCATGTGAACTTCTGTGTATGTATATTTTGCTAGGGAGAGGGATCTCAGGCTATATCAGATTTTCAAAAGGCTATGATTCCCACAACGGTAAAACCATTGCACTAAACTATGAGAGTCAATGGCTTGGTTAGGATGCTCTGGGTTGCAAACAAAATGAAACTGAAAATGTGCCAGTGTTCACACACAGGTGAATCAGGACTCCTGTGGTGCTTAGCCTTGCTCCAGGGCTGGCCTTGGTCCTCAGCCTCCCCTGGCTAATAGCAAAACACCTGCAACAGGTCCAGATCAATGTCTGCTCACCACCTGTCCAAAGGGAGGGCATTTCTCTCCTCTCTGCCATCTAACAAAACTTGTGGGCTACTTTCTGATTGGATCCAGGAAAGTCATGTGCCTTCTCTTGCCCAGTCACTGGTGTTGAGGGATGCTGTTCATTAGCAGGCAGATAGCTGGAAGAATACAAGGAGTCACACAGTGAGGTGAACATACTAGAAAGGTATCTTCAGCTCTTTCATGGTAAACTGAAGAAACAGAACTCAGAGATCTCGAATAGCAGATCCTGGCTTGCTTGGCAAGTCAATGGGGGAGGAGGTCTGAAGTCTGAACTCTCATTGTGAAATCCCTGGTTTTAAAGAGGGTAAGACACAATTCACAATTGCCAAACTATGGAACCAGAAGATGTCCATCAACAGATGAATGTATTACAAAACTATGGGATATGCACACAATGGAATTTTACTCAGCCATAAAGAACAAAATAATGTCATTTGTAGGGAAGTGGATGGAACTGGAAAACATTATGTTAAGTGAGATTAGTCAGTCACAGAAAGTAAAAAAAAAAATCAGATGCTCTCCCTAATATGCAGAAGTTAGGGAGAAAGTGAGTCTTAAGAGGGACTCTAAACAAAAAAGGAGAAATCTTAGATGAGCAAAGAAGGTGACCTAACTGAAGCTGATGGGAGAGTGGAGGGAAACACCCTAATGCACATGATGTACATTCACAAACATATCAAATCACTAAATTGAACATGAGAAGAAGGGAGGGGGGAAGGAATAGGGAGGAATTGGAGAAGGGTTAAATGAGAAATGTGTACATGTATGCCTCTACCAGCATGTACCTAACAAAGATGTATGATTACAATGCACCAATAAAAAAATTTAAAAAATAAAGAGGATAAGATTACACTGGGGATCTTAGGTCACCCAGGACCCATCACAGGAGCTTGGGAGAAGGGCCATTTTAAACCAAACAACATGGCTGTATCACAACAGTTAGGGGAGAGGTGAAATGGATGGGAGGGTATCCAACAATGCCTAACATAGTTGGTATTCTCCCCTTGGTACTTCAGAAAGAATCTTAAAACAGACTCCCTATCTTAATAGGACAGGATGAAAGCAAATTCAGCTTCTAAGGAGGAAACTTTTTGGCTTTTCATTGTTCTGTTTGATTTGAGGAGTTTAATATGCTGCCTTTCCCTCATTCCCAATCAGAGTCTATTTAGTGAAACAGGATGCCCTAACCAACTAAGAGATATTTCCTTTAGATGCAGTGCTGGGGAAAATTGCTGCTTCTGAGACACATTTTCATGGCCTGAGTTAAAGACTGCTTTGGTGTGTTTTCCACTCACTTAGGAGTGTATAGTCTCAGACTCCAAGGATGGGTGGGGCAGAGGAAGAACATTTGAAAATGAGAATGTGAAGGAAGACAAAAGTCTTTTTATGAGAAACTCAGCATAGTGATGACTGCATGTGTCTGAAAATATAATTATCCTCTTTTGTTTGCTTGATAGAGTTGTGATAGATAGAATCTTGACAGCTCTGTTATGAAATGTTAAAATGTAATTTAGGTTAAAAAATCTTAATTATCTTAAATTATAGTCTGAAGTCATGTTCGGGGCTTTGATCCTTTTATGTGTGTGACACAGCAGGGGCTGCAGGTGCAGCTAATTCAGCTGCTTTGTTTGCATGAAAGAATGAGAAAAGGTTGATTGGCTCGCTGGACACCCCTCTGGGGCTATATGTATGTACAGAGGGACACCAGCAGGATTGACCTCCTGCCCAGAAATTTCTGGATGAAGCTCTTAAATTTAGAGCAGAGGGGGCATTGTGCTTACGTCCCTTCATTGGAGAATAAAGCCCAAGCTCCTTAGTGCAGCATTTAGAAGGTTCCAAAAGACCTGGTCTCAACCACTTTCTCAGGTTGAAGGAGATGCATGGTGCAGAGAGGAGAGTGTGGGTTTCAGCATTAGGCAAGAGACTCAGCTCCCCCACTGACTCTCTGAGCAAGCCAGGGCTTGCTGTTTGAGATCTCTGAACTCCACTCTCTTCAGTTTACCACAAAAGTGATGAAGACATGCCAGCTTGGCATGTTCACATCATTCCATCCCTCCTCTGTGCCCTTCAACTTTCTCCCCTTCCTTGGTCCCTGACTTATATTCAGCTATTTTTTATTTCATATGGTCTCTCTCCCACCCACCAAGAAGGCTGAACATTCATGAGAGACACAGGCCGCATGTCTTTCCCTCCTCGCTTCACTCCCTAGGCCTAGGATAGTGATTTGCAACATGGTTAAGGACTGGGTGCAACTTTGCTAAATGAGTACTGACCGGTAGTTTTCAACATCCACTTGGCCTTCTTTACAAACATCAAGAAAAAGATGAAAAGTACTAAGTGGATCAGAAGGAGAGAGGATTGGTGCGGTGAGTCGTAGCTTTGTAAGGTGGTGCTAGAGTCAGACGCTCTGGGCTCAAGTCCTAAGTGGTAACCTTGGGCAAGTCTTCATTCTGTGCCTCACTTTCCTCAACAAAGTAGGGGTGTGATAAGACCTTCTTCAGAGGATTGTTGTGAGAAAAAAATGAGACAATAAATATAAAATATACTTAGGAGAGTTAATACTTAATTAACGTTAACTATTACTGTTTCTCCAGTAGATTACCTCTACCGTACACTTGTGAAATTCAATGCAAGTCTTAATGTTTCATGAACTGAAAGCCAAGCAAGAGCAGAGCAATATCTTCTTTCTAACTTTGTCCAAGGTAGAGCCCCAGATACATAGGACCATAGGCTGTTGCCTTAGATGATATGAGTGTTACTAAAGGGCAGCTGGTTGTGTATGAATATTGTGCCCCAGCCTGATTATACTACTGAGGAGGCTGCCAGCCTTAGTCATTGTTCCTTTTGCCATCTTCAGAAGCCACCTAATATGAGGACTAAATTTGACATCCATTTTCTCTAGAAAAGAATAAAAAACCCAACATTTATGAAGCACTTAATATTTATTTATTTTTATAGTACTTGGGATGGAACCAGAGGCATTTTACCGCTGAGCTACACCCTCAGCCCTATTTTATTTTTTATTTTGAAACAGGGTCTCGCTAAGTTGCTGAGGGCTTCACTAAGTTGCTAAGGTTTGGCCTTAAACCTGTGATCCTCCTATCTCAGCCTCCTAAATACTGGGATTATAGGTGTGTGCCATCATGCCCAGCACTTACTATGTATTTATCTTCACATAGATAATCTCTTAATTCTCACAGTGATCCCCTAAAGGACTTCCTATCATTATCCCAACTTCAAAGGGGAGGAAACCGAAGCAGTGAACAGTCAAGTACCCTGTTTCCAGTGCGATGGTTAGACAGTGAGGGAGACAGACTCACACCCAGGCAAGACTCATTCCAGACCCTAGGTGTCACCACCAGCCGGCTGCCTCCTCCACTCATGATGTCTGTGTCCCAGTGGTCCATTGGGAATGTGAGTCCGTGATCCCCACATGGCTAGCCCTCCCACATGGGTGCTCTTCTTTTCCCACTCTACTGAAGGGTGATAAAAGTTAATGCGGTTTTGGACTTGAATGCCTGTGGTTATCATTTCAAAGAGAGAGTCATAATTTAAAAGAGGCTTAGTGAAGTTCCATGAATCCAGAAAGATGATGCTCTTGAAGCTTAAGGTAAGTTGAAAATGAATGCAACATAAAGCAACCAGCTTGGTGCAATGTCTTGCTTAGGGTCTGCACGAACCCAATGTGAAGCAAGTGAAACGTCCCACATGCAAAAATGGGAAGGCATGCATTTCCTTTCTTCTGTCAATGGGAGTCCTTATTGCCAGGCTTCCAGAGGCTGTTTCACTTCTTCACCCTGCCCCTGGCTCAGAATCCCTACACATCTGCGAAATAGCAAGAACTGGTTTTCCCATAAACACACTGTACATGCTTATTTCAAACCCCAGGGTAGAATCAAGCTCTAGAGGGGGAAAGAGAAAACAGTGAATTGTATTTTTCTTCAAAACACCTTGATCTTCACCTGCTTGTCTCAGGGAACACCAACAGTGCGCTCTGCTTCTCTCATGCTTGTGAGCTCCCGGGAGCATGCATTGCCTGAGTTAGGGGAAATCTTCAGGGTTAATTTCTTCCATCTGATTCATGTGCTTCCTGAAGTTGAAATTCTAACTTATGCTTAGAGGATCATATATGCAAGGTTCTCTTTCTCTGGGATTTGGTTATTTAACATCTTTGGGGAAAAGGATAATTGAAAAGACAAAAACAACCAACTTCTTTTTTTTTTAAAGTTGTTTACCTTACAAAATTCCCATGTGCAAGGAGGACGGGTGGTAATAAGGCAGCAGAAATTATTGGTTGAAACTATTTGGCCTCAGGCCTCTGTACACAACATGCTAAGACACACAGAATTACTCAGCCTGGTTGCCAGCCGAGATGCCCTACTGGGCTCTGCCCTGCCTGTTAGGAAGCTTCCCTTGTTTTCTTACTTTTGACATGTGGGGCTATAAATTTGAGAGCTTGCTGAGATATCAGCCACAGAAAGCCAGATTCTGTGTAATGTTGCATATGTAGTCTTTCAGACCTGAAGCCTTTAAAATAATCAGACTTACAAGTACTTGAAAGGCCGAATGAGGAAAAGTGAGCTGATGAAAGACTGAAACAAGATGTGACAAGTCTCCTACAAATTATTCATAATTCTGTTCTGATTCATAGCAGGAGTTTAAATAGCTTGCAAGCCCAAGACTGCAGCTGGTTAAGGGTGAGCACTGGCGTGTTTGTTTGCTTCCTCCAATAGAGGGCAGGCCAAGTGGAGGTCTTTGGGAGGAAGATCCCTGCAGATAAAAATGATTCTTCAAGGCCAAACGGTCTCCTGGCTGGAGTGCTTAGAGATGTGGTAACCAGAGTTCAACAGTAATGAAGGAAGAGGCTGAGGAAAATCTCAGCCATCCGCCACCTGGATAGACTTTTCTAGGGGTGGTGGCCTCTTCTCTCTCTTTATCCCACCCATTACAGATTGTCTCTGGAAAATGAGGTTCCCACAGCCCAGCTTTTAGCCAGGATAGAGCTGATGAACTACCTACTTCAGAATTATCTAGACAGCTTATTAAAATGCACATCACCAATCTTATTCCAGACCCACTAAATCAAAAACCTTATCAGTGCAACTGGAGACTTTGCTCTTCTAGAAACTTCTCCTATCTCTCTGTATTAAATGTTGAAAACCACTGCCGAAGCTTAATAGGAAAATACTCTGTTGGCCTCTAGCATAATCTAATTATTTTTATTTCTGTAAGAGAAGGATCTCTTATGGTTCAGTTTAGACAAGATGGGCAAGGATTTGGTGCGTGTGAACAGACTTATTTGATGGTTCGAGAAATGAATTAGCAAGTGTTCCCTAGTATCTGTCGTCGAAGAGGAGCTCAGCAATGGTGGTTGTACCTGTTGACTTGGGATTTTCCCAGTGAGGAACACTCAGGCCATATAGCAGGTTCTTGACCTCAAAGGACTTTCACTCTTAGAAATTGTCTAAATCTTGTGAAGTAACATATAATTAAGTACTAAGTTACCTGGTGTGAAAGTTAAATATTAGGGGAAAACTAAGGCCTGGCACAAGTTAAGGAAGCTTCATGGAAGAGATGGGATGTAAGGCAGATTGGGAAGAATTGAGGGAATTGAAAAAGAGGACAAGATGTTCTCGGTGAGAAGAGTGGTGTCCAGAGGTCTAGAGGTAGAAGCAGACTTGGGGACTGATGGCACAGTAAGACCACAGTGGCTGCAGGGAAGGGGTTTGCTAGGAGGTGGGTAGGATAGACTGGATCATTTGAAGGTAGGTAGAGGAATTTAGAGAAGAAAATTGAAGCTACTGAGGGCTGTTGAGTAGCAGGGACCACAGTACTGCACAGTCCCAGCAGTCCCAGAACAGTTATTATTTCTATGGGTGCACAAAGCTGAGTGCCACTCACATGCTAGTGGGGAGAGTGGTGAGAAGTCAGATGATTCAGTCTAGGATCTGCACTTGAGATCGATGGCCGGGGGCAGACCAGGCAATAGAGGGCTGGCAGTTCTCGCACCCCAAGCCAGTCCAAGATGGCTGGAGCCAGATACGGAGTTGAGTCAAGGTCACAGGCTATGGAATCCACAGTGGAGAGGGCCAGGGCTTCACAAACAAGGCAGGAGGCCAAAGCAGACATTGAAACTAGCAAATAAGGGAAGTCTTGGCACTGCAGAGTCTGAAGAATTAGCCTGATTATCCATGGTGAAACGAGGCTCATGGGATATATTCTTTAGAAATTCCACCAGAAAGTCAATGCTAGGTCTTAAAGGGCCACCCCTCATTGCATGGCCAAGGGCTGGAGTTTCAGCTATGGGTTATAGTTGGGATAGACTATAACCTTCCATGTGGCACACTGGCAGGGTCATTGCACAGTCTGCTTACAGCTGCAGTGGAAAATGGCATTAGGTTATAGGTGTGTATCGTTGACTTCTAGGAAGTCACCATGCTCCCTTTCCCATGATGCTCATCAATGGTCAGACCTGTATGTTAGGGGAATCCATGCCATAGAATCAGAGGATGTTCCAATAATAAGAGAAGGTCTAGATCATAGCCCAGGAGTGGCAAAGAGGTGATCTCCTGGGCCAGCTCTGATTAATGGCAGTTTCCTGGAGTGCTGGATCTAGCCTGAGTTCTTCAAGAAGGACTACTGACTGATTAGTGACATGTGCCGTGGATGTGGGAAGGGTGAATGAATAATTGCCACTGCCTATTTGCCATGTCTGATTTGGTCCCAACCTCCTCACCCTAGATGTGGGGAAACCGAAGCCCATAGATAGTATGTGTGCTACGCATGGCGGCAGAATTCAAGGGGTGTTCTTGGGTGGGAGCAGAGGTCTCCAGACTCCTGATCCAGCGTTTTTCCCCTTTGGCTCACAGCCTTCTGACCCTCCTACTCACCATGGGGCTGTCACACTGGCTTCGTTTTCCCAGTCCCGCCCTTGGCTTCTGTCAGACATTGCATTAGGAACTTGGCCACAGAACTAATTTGCACAATGGCTAAACTTGTTTCACATGTGATCAGTTCTCTGGGGGTTGGATTCTAGGAAGAGGAATGGCAGATTGATTTTGAATTCCCAGGTGCTGGAAAATGTACGTAGGGGGATGGCAAGAGTTGACTGAGAGAGAGGAGGAGATTAATGAGGGATGATATTATGAGGAGAAGCAGCAGTGGATTGTCACTACTTTTCCAGAATTAAAGATACAGAATCGAAGTTGGAGGTTCTGAGCTGCTCAGAGAAGGAGAAGGAAGGGAGCTGATGTTTGTCAAGCGATATTATGAAGGGGGATGTGAGGAAACCCAGGACAATGGGGATCCTCAAAGCCTGGCTCTGCTCATGCGGTGTAAACACACAATCAGTATTGGGCAGAATAACCAGCTTGCTTTCAGCATGTCATCTTCACAGTCACCATGGGAGTCATGACTAGCACAATCTGTACAAGTAGGAAGTGACTTGGGTCTCAGAATGGTTAACTAATTTTCCCAGGTCTGCAAGTGGCTGACACAGTTATAGGCTTCAAAGCCCATACTCTCTTCCCTGGCAGTGAGAATGTGCCATTAAGGAACCTACTAACTGAGAGAAAGAAAAGGGTTTTCTCGCTCAACTTATTACCTTGCTCTCTGGGGGAAAACCAGCAGCTTCTAGTCTATGGGACATCAGTCTAGCTTTATCCATAATTCCTAGAGTAGAAGCAGTGCTGATTTGTTCTTGAGGAGTGTGTGCGTGTTTTATTGAAGAACTAACTTCATAACAGAAGAGTGCACTTGGAACTTTTATAATTGCATTTGTTACTTATATTATTGAACTTCTTCCTTCTTCTCCCCTGTTTTTGCTAAAAGAATCAGTGATAAACCATTTGCTTGGAGAAATGTGCAGCCTGCAGAGAATAGACCACCCTCAACTGTGCTTAATATTTTGAGACATAAAGTGTTGTTATTTGAATACAGGCTTCTAGCACATGCCTGGGCAGGGCTTCAGGGTGGGCAGAGCTCAGCCTGACTGCTGGCTCCACTGGGCTAATCACAGGGTAACGTGGCTCCACCTCACTACAGGCTGTAGAAATTCAGCCTACACTTCTGAGGCCTGGCTGGAAACCACCAGTGCTGTGTTGCCAGGCAGGAGCTGTGCCCTCAGGGACCATCTGCAGGGGTGGCGTGGCCACTTGTGGGCATTAAAAGCAAGCCGACTGGCCTAAGCCATCTTCTGTTGCCAGTGTTGGTGGTTGGCAAGGAAGCCAGAATCCAGAGGCCTCTGGGGAAGTCACCCCTGCGGCCTCTCTCTAGTCTCAAAACTGCACCGTATTTGATTTAACAGAGTCTGATTGTCTCCCAAGCATACCATGAACTGTGGCGGGGCCATAGGCCTCATTTAATACCTAAGAACCAGGACACAGACCTATTATGTGGCCCATCCGAAGTTCCTTTGAGTCACTAGCATTTTAAATTGGAACCCAGCTTCCACATTTCTATAGAAATGATTATTTAAATGAATAAAAGCAATCAGATACTGTTTCTATTACACTGCTTCTTTGTGGGGAGAGACTATTATAATGTGAATGAAAAAATATTAATAGTTTCCTGCTTTTGTTTTTGGACAGAAGGAGAGCAAAATTATGGCAACCAGAAATACTTAACTACATAATATTTCAACAGTGACTTTGCATGTGTTACATATTTACACTTTTAAAGCCCTAAATTCAAAAGGCTTTGCTATTATGATTTCTGAATATTGAAAAACAAGCTCATAATAGAAAACTTCGAATTTGCTATAAAAATAGAAAACAAATACCATCCTACAGTAAGAATTTAGAAGTAACTTCACATTCCTGAATGTCTTCCATCTTTATTTCTATGCCTACATATATATCTTTAAATAAAATTAATATTTTCCATATACAGATTGGAGACCTCATTTCTTTCACTGAACATTGTATCATCCTATTTCTGTAGTTTTAAATTTCAAATGCATTGTTATTTTTAATTGACAAATAAAAATCACATATATTTAGAGTATACAATGTGATTATGTGTGTGTGTGTGTGTGTGTGTGTGTGTGTGTGTGTGTGTGATGGTGGTGGTAGTCCCAGGGGCATTCTAGCTCAGAGCTACAGCCTCAGTCCCCCCTTTTTTTAGCTTTTGTTTTGAAACAGGGGTCTTACTAGGTTTCTTTTTTTCTTTTCTTTTCTTCCCCTCCCTCCCTCCTCCCCTCCTTCCCTCCCTCCCTTCCTTCTTTCCTTCCTTCCTTCCTTCCTTCCTTCCTTCCTTCCTTCCTTCCTTCCTTCTTTCTTTCCTTCCTTCCTTCCTTCCTTCCTTCCTTTAGATTAAACCCAGAGGCATTCTACCTCTGAGCTACACCCCCAGACCTTTTTATTTTTTATTTGGAAACAGGATTTCACTAAGGTGCAGAGGGCCTCACAAGGTTGCTGAGACTGGCTGTGAACCTGTGATCCTCCTGTCTCAACCCGCCAAATACTGGGATTACAGGCATGGACCACATGTGTGGTTCTCATTCCATTTCTGAGAGTCTCACTACTTACTGAAGCTGTCCTCAAACTTGTGAGTCTCCTGTCTCAGCCTCCCAAAGTACTGGGGTTATACGCATGCTGTAACATATATCTTCAAGCAGATTCTTTTCTTCTCATGTTGATATTTTCTCTTTCCCAAGAGTAAAAGACTCTCAAAATGATCAAGAGAATATACTTGGTGTTAGGGATTGAACCCAGCACCTTACATAGTCTAAGCATGCTCTCAACCGCTGAGCCAAATCCCTAGTCCCACATTAAAGATTTTTGTCATGTTTTATGTATATTTCCATTTGATTCACAAAGGCAGAAGGGGATATCCATACATTTTAAAAAAAATTTTCATTTACACATGCAACTTTTAAAAAATGGCCCTCCGAGTTTCTGCTAATGTTATTATAATCATTTTTTAGATCTCACTTATGCTTTCTTGGGGAGGAGAGCCCCACTACCACTGGTGGTTACCACTGCTGCCCCTGGACCAGGCTCAGAATCTGAAGGCAGCCTGGTGCAGGCTGGTGTGAGGGGACCAGTCACCAGATGGGGAGAAAGTGAGCCTATGAAATCACTGTATCATGCAGTGCTAACTGACCCAATCAAGGTCTCTTTAGGAGAAAGTATGAATGTAAGATGATCAAAGAGAAGGTCAATCACCCCACAATAAGACTATGATTTTGAGACAGGAGGACTGCAGGTTTGAGACTAGCCTCAGCAACTAAGCAAGACCCTGTTTCAACAATAAAAAATGTAAAAAGAGCTGGAGGTAGAGCTCAGAGGTTAGAATGCTCCTGGGTGTAATCCCCAGTACCACAAAACAACAACAGTAACAACAAAACAAAACAACAAAAGCCTGTGGTTTTGTCTGGAGTAATTAATAGTGAGCAAATGTTGCTGGTTGTTTTGTGAATCTGGCTGCCCCTTGCAGTTGGCCAGCTGAGGTCCTCATATCTGTGCTGCCGATGAATAATGCCCCATGGTTCTTTGCAGCAAAGTTTTATCTTTGTAAATAATCTGTGCACACATCCTCCTGTAACCCTGAAGGACTTGATTAGCAAAGCCAGTCTGATGCAGTTACAGAAGGGCTGTCCCCTCGATAACCCCATCAATGGGTTTGCCTGAGAGCAGCTAGGTTACTTCAGCTTCACCAGGTCAGGGGATTGTCACAAAAGCCTATTTGGTAGGGGTTAGTTTCAGCACAAGCCATTGCAAAATGATACTCAGTGCTGATTTATTTGATTACCAGTTAGAGAAACCCAGTGTTTAAATGGTCCTTATTTTAAGCCACTAATTTTAAGTTCACTAATAGACAATCTGCCCCTGCAAAATTGGTCTTTAGTGTCAAGTGCTCAATAATACTCTTTTGTTGGGAACCTATCTAACATTGGCCTCAAATTATTCAACAATGAAGTCACAGATTTATTGTAGGCACAAAGTTTTCCAGGCTTGGGGGACAGAATTTGAGGACTCATGTTGTCACTTAAACCTATCACTTAATTTCTGTTGTTGCAGGATGTACACATTGTGGCCTAGTTGATTGCTTCAATGTTCCTGTGTAGTGTTGACCCCTGTGCTGAAGATAAAAAAAAAAAAAAAAAAAAAACAGGAACAGGACATAAGCACCTGTAGAGGCACAATTTTGAGATGAATCCCAATGAGTCACACCCTTGTAAAGGTTCCCTCCTCTTGAATATCGGTGGAGCCTGTGAGTTTCTTTTAGCAAGAGGAATATGGCTAGTTACCCCCATGGGTATGCTATTATTATGTAAGACTACATTGTAGCAGACTGGAGAGAATGATTCTTCTTCTGGCCTTGAAATAGTAAGCTATCACATAGCAAGGAACTTCAGGCAGCCTCTAAAATCTGAGCGGCCCCTGGTTGAGATTCAGTAAGAAAACAGAGTTCTCAGTCCTATAGCTGCAAGGAACTGAATTCTGCTAAAACCATGTACACATGATAATTTGCAGAAATGACTGTACCCCTGTGAGACCTTGTGAGATCCAATTAAACAATACCTTGATTCCTCATCACAGAAACTGTGGGATGGTAGGTAGATGTTGTTTTAATCCATTATGTTATTGGAAATTTGTTGCATAGGGACAGAAATTTAATGCAGTCTCCTTATTGGGATGGAATATAAGAGGGTGGGTGCACATCTCAATTCTACTATTTATTACCTGTTTAACCATGACAAATTACTTAACCTTTCTGAGACTTTTTACCTTACCTATAAAATAGGAATAAAAATAAGCTATTTTAGGGTGACAATGGTTGAATGAAATAATGTACGTAAGTCACTTAGCATGGCACTGACCCAGTCAGTTCTTAATAAATGCTTTTCATTACCACCATAGGTTGAATGTTTTTAATCCCCTGCCACATTCTAAACATTTCATTATTGTTTTCCTCCATATATGTCATGTATTGAAGATTTTTGCCTTTCATATTAACTGGGTTTATCCAGTATGACTCATTTTCTCATTTCTAGATCATTAGCTACATAGAGTTTCTGATCAGCTTGGGATATTCTTAATAGGATAATTACAGTTAATGTAATTTTGCTAAAAGCAAAGCCATTTGATGTTATGGTTGATATAATTTCCATTAGCTTTGAAATGTTAGGAATGGATTGTTGTTAGACTTCCAGATTTGGAATCACGATGTTAGTTACCTGATGGCAAACAGACCTGAGTGGCTTCTGTAGGCAAGGAAGGTGATCATGGTTTGCTCTGAATGCCACTACCTGCTCAGGTATCGCTTGGGGGGTAAGAATGGCTGGAAAGAAATTTATAAGTTCAAATGAAAGAAAGAAGTGCCAAAAAAGAAAAGAGAGATATTGGATCCCTCATGTTTTAGGGATGGTGGTGTCGTGTTAACATTTGAGTTATGGCAAAGTGAGCATATATATGCAATTGATGTTCCATGTTTATACTTAAATGTTCTTATTTTACAATTTATGTCTGGGTATAGCACTAATATTTGAAGTATGATTGCTACTTTCATTAGCGCTTTATTTTCTCTTTGAATATTGTCTAAGAAACTTGTGTTTCATTGTATTATTTGCATCGGTGCCTAATGTATTCAGTTTCAAGCTGAATACTCTTCAAGTTGATTACAGACTTGATAGGAAATTGTATTTATTTAATAAAAGTTTCTTTTATGCAAGTTTAGCTAAAATTATGAGAAACAGAAAATAGCTATAGGGAGCTGTTTTATCTGGCCTAAAATTACATCAATTTTTTAAAATGTAGAGGACCTAAGTACAGCTTAAGAAATATCTCTGAGAAGTTAAATGAGATTTTCTATTTATACTTTGTATATACCCTGAAAACACCAGTTCTGCAATATAACACATAACATATACCTACTCAGATAACAGACCCTCACTCATACAAACATTGTGGATACACAATGCACACAAACCCCACAGCACATACACACAAAACACATACATGGCAACCCACATGAGCACACTAAGGGCTCTGGAAGTCCTGCAGTAGACCTGTTGAACTTTGTTTGTTCATGTGCTTCTCAAATTAAATTAGTCTCAGAATCCTTTCTTCCCTAGGTCACTCCGAAACTTGATGACTTAGTGTTTCTTGAACATACTTTATGAATGACTATGAGATTTTCTCCAAGGAATTGGGGTAAGAATGAGGTTCCTCAACATTTATGAGTACAAGATACATACCACCATTAAAATGTCCCACAAGACAGAAGCAATACCTCCAAATTATATAAAGAGCATGGAGGATTATGGCAGGTAGTGAAAATACCCCTTGCTTCCTGCTGGAGTCTGTGTTCTTTCTTTGGGTATTATGTTCAGATACAGCCCAGTTTGGCTACAGGCAGTCACTGGCCTACTATCCCTTTACATAGGTAGAGATCCTGCTGTGCAGTAAAAGATGATCATCTCCCTGCAAGATGCACGAGAGACACAGGGATGGGGGCCTTGTCTCCCTTACTGCTGCTCTTAGTACCATGGACTTAGAAGCATGACTTGTAGCATTAGCTTTTCTGTGTTCCTGACGCCAAGGACCCAAGGCAACTCCTTAGCAGCTTGTATCCTTCTCTCTGTTTATTTCCTAAAGAATGAAATGGAATCTGTGTCACCATCTTAAGAATGTATGGCAAGGTCTTTGGAGAGATTAAAACGGTTCTGTCTTCATAAGGAAACGTTGACATTTTTTGTCAGGATGCCAGGACAACAGGCTGCTTAGGCATTGAAGCCTATGTGGCTGCAATGAAGAGGAAAGTTCTGTACAGTTGAATGTATTAATATTCTAGCTTTTGAATAAGATCATGATCGTCCAGAGAATGACTTCTCTATTAAAGAAATTGAATATCTTGGCAACTTCTAGATAAGCCTTTTTTATCAATAATTTACCTATTTATTAAAAGAGAGCAATGAAAGAACTTGCTGGAAATTACTTTGATTCGGTTCGCTCACCATGTTGAATACCTGAAAGGTATTTTGCTATATACTGTTCTTGTGTACGGGGACTCTGTAAGCAGGAAACTAGTGTATGATATCTTCATTCTTCCAGGATAATGTCCACTCACCCAAGGTCTTATTCGATGGGTGCTGGCAGACTAGACATGAGCCAGACCCAACTGCTCTTTCTTCCTAAACAACACAGAACTAATCAGGCTGACAAGCAAGTGACGAGTAGTACCAAACTAGGAAAGCTAAAATTCTAATAAGAACAACATCTATTCAGAAGCTAGTTTTCTGATAAAATGACAGATTTCTTTTATTGCCTTGCTGAGCTAAAATTTTGACCGGCCTCTTCTGGCTTTTTAGCATAGTATCTTCCACTAGAATGCCAGAGCCAGCCATTTGAAATACATGTATAATTTAGGGAGCCAAATTACTGTAAGATATTTCTGCCCTATCAATAGTATAGAGTCAAGTTGGGAATGGTGGCACATGCCTGTGATCCCAGTACTTGGGAGGCTGAAACAAGAGGATCACAGATTTGAGGCCAGCTTTGGCAACTTAGTGAGACCCTGTTTCAAAATAAAAAATAAAAAGGGCGGGGGGTATAGCTTGGAGGTAGAATGCCCCCTCCCACAAAAAAAAAAAAAGCAGAACCAGGAGCTTCCTCGACTCCTTTGCTTGAGATCATTTCTAGAGACTCAGGTCTAGGTGTCAGAATTCAAAGGGCTATTGTTTGTGGTGAGTTGTGATGGTCAGTTTTATTTATCAGCTTGGCTAGACCATAATACCCAGCTATTTGGTCAAACACTATTCTAGATGTTTCAGTGAAAATATTTTTTAGAAGAAATTAATTTAAATCACCAGAGTCTGACTAAAGCAGATTCCTTTCCGTAGTGTGGGTGAGTCCCATCCAATCAGTTGAAGGCCTTGATTTAAAGAAAAGACAGCCTCCCTGGAAGAAGGGGGAATTCTGCCAGCAGATAGCTTTTGGGCTTGAACTGGAACATTGGCTCTTCCTGGGTCCCCAACCTGCAAGCCTACCTTGCAGATTTTGGACTTGACAGCCTCCATAATCATGTGAGCTCCTTTCTGAAAATAAATGTCTTTCTCCATATATACCTTACTGGTTCTATTTCTCTGGGAAGCCTTTACTAACACATGAGTGACCTTTAATATGTTTTGTGGTCAAACCTATGAACTGCCTCATTAAAACAATCTGGGATGGAAAGGAAGACTTTTGGCTATATGGCTTGGTACTCAAATTTGGCTTTGACCTTTGCCTGGACTTGATCACTGAGTGATTCTCTGAAAACCCTGTGATTGACCCTCAGAACCCAGCCGACTCTGCCTCGGGAAAGAAATGAGGCTCCCTTACAAGGGCTGAGCTGAAGCCCCTTGGGAGTTTTCTCTCCAGCTAAAATTACACGGGCACACTCCTTGCTTTGAACAATTTAAGAATCTATTCAGAAGTTAATGCACACATCTGAATGTCAATATCATACAAGGTTAATCAATTAATAGTTTATGATTTAAACAGTATTTTCTTGTATATGTCTCATTCAAGCCACAAAGAGATGGCCCTGCTCAATGATGGTGCCAGTTTCTACAATTTTGGTACCTTTCTGCTCATGCTTTCCACGATACCCTGTGCTAGCAAGAGGACCCATGAAACACAAACCTTCGGTGTCACCTGCATAAATACAATGTTACAGGTAGATGATCTAGCTCTGAATGTAACTCATACTAATTATTATAATTATAATGTTCATATATGTGGACTACTTACTATGTGGCAGGCATGGTTTTATAGGTACCAAGTCCTTTAATGCTTACACCAGCCTTAGATGAGGTCGTGTTGTTATTATCCCCATTTTATACCTGAGGAAACTGGACTACACACCATTGCACTAAAAATAGCAAGTGACCCCTGAGGTTGTTCAGTTGTACTTGGGAGTCATTTCTGGAACTCCACTTCTGGCCTTGGCAATTTCTCCATCTACCTCCATCCTCCACTACACTCAGCAGAGTGATCCCCTAAGTCTACCTTCAAGGACACCGCCCTTTGGAGCAGAGCTGGTATCTCTACTTCCTACCAGAGAACAGAGCTATTTGGTCTTAATTTTTTTCCAGTTGATTTTATTTTATGAGACTGCTGTGGCTTTTGTTCTGGTTTCTAAATTTTCAGAATTCCTCTTTTTCCTGAACCCACCCACCCCCAACTTAAGGCCACATTTTTCTGGTTCAAGGGAGTCTCAGCAGATGCCCCAGCGGGCTCTACTGCAGTTCAGCTCTATCCTGGAGGTACTCTTCACCTTCTTGACTGCTGCTGAGTTTGCACTGTCCCACAGGACTGAGGGCTCTGGAAACTGCAGACTTTCCTATCCATTCAAAGAAGTATGCTGACTCCTCTCTCCTGGTTTGCACATGAGGTTATTTTGATATTTTCACATGCCATGTTCTTATGCAAAGTTCAGTGCTGCTCATTTCATTTAAGTATGACCTCATTGAATGTGGTAATTTGTAGTTACAAGTTCTCAGGGATTCTTGTTAAATTCTTTCTTGCTTGTGAAAGAACAGTCTTCTCTTGCTGTAACACACTGAAAACATCTTCCAGAGCTAAAGGAGCCTTTCCACATGTCTCTGGAGCAGACTTTAATTGCCCCCAAAACATGTCCCTTCTCTTGGAGTGGAGGCATGATTCTTCTGTGTCCTTATATTCCCAGCACAGCAAAAGCCCATGACACGATGAGTATTGAAGTGGGTTTAAAAATATTGCCCTCCAGAAAAGTTCAGCCATTATAACGCAAAGCATTAATTCCTACTAGAATTGCAAGGGCTGAGTCCTGTAGGAGGTGGGAAGGAACTGGCAGACAAGGAACGTAGAGACCTGTGAATAGGGCTTTACAGTCAGCAACACAGGCTGTGGCTCCTGATGGACTTTGGCATGGACACACTGAGGAATTATGACCAGGCTGCACCAGCAGAGGGGTAGGGCTGGAAGTGGAGAGCCAAGGAAAAGCTGGAAGGCCAGGAAGACAAAGAATTCTGAGGCTTGGAGACATTTGTGTTGCTATGGCCTCAGAGAGCAATGGTTTTCCTGAAGTGATAGGTAGACCCCATCCTCTGAGAACTGAAGGGTCCTATTTACTGGAGTCAGAGCATGGGAGCTCTTCATGTTATTAGTGTCACCATATACTTATGTTCTTTTCTATAGAGGAAATTTAGATGTCCCTAAAACACTGAATTAAACTATGAGAGAGAGGAGAGGGGGACCTCTCTAGGGGAGGGGGACCACACTAATAAATGAGCTGCAGTTGAGTTGAGGAAACCTATTTAAAAAATTCATATTTTAAAATTTAGACAATTGTTTATCTGGTTGTCTCTAATCATTTATTTATTTACTTACTTATTTTTGTGGTTCCGGGGGTAGAACCCAGGGGCATTCTATATCCAAACTACACCTTCAGCCCTATTTTATTTTTTATTTTGAAACAAAGACTTGCTAAGTTGCCGAGGCTGACTTCGAACCTGAGATCCTCCTGTCTCGGCCTCCCAAGTGCTAGGATTACAGGTATGTGCACCATGCCCAGCTGGTTGTCTCTAATCTTGACTCCATTTAAGAGAGGAAGAGGATCTGTTTTATGAGTCAGATGTTTTAAACATCTCCTTCATGATTCCTCTCATAGTAGAGGAAAGCAAAGTGGACTGTATAGATGAAATAATTGCATTTCGTAGTCTCAGGTGATACATTTGCCAGCTTTTTCTTAACAGCCTTAGATTCCATGAGGACCTCCTGAATAAGTGCAAAAGATGGTAAGTGTTAGCAGAAGTTAAAGCACAGCTCCCTAGGTGTGGTGGAAAAGAAGCCACACGGGTCCACGATGAGAGATGCATATCTAGAGAAATCGATGTTGGGGACTTTTTAAAGACATTCCCCCAGCCTAATCCATGCATGATGATAGTGTTCACCACTGGTTTTTCAGGTACTCCATCATTCCATCCCACCCAGAGGAGGCCCTCTCTTTGGTAGGATAACTCTCTTTCTTCTAGTGTGGCTGCGATTCCCACCTATAAACTTGCATAATTACAGGCCCACAGGAGACCCACATTTCTTCCCTGGTTTATCTCTTAAGAACTCCTATTCATTTTCTATTTCCCCAACACAGCATACTTCCTTCCCTCATGCTGCTCAGGCCCCCAGGGCCCTGCCTCAGGACAACACATTTTCTAGAACTTTCTGGAGACATGGGTGCCGCTATCTCATCACCCTGTGGCCCGAGTTTTGGTAAACAATGAAAGGCATGTGTGGACTTGCGGGCAGATGAAGGCTTTACCCTTGTGCTTTTTCTTGTTGGGAAGCCCAGGAGGCTGGCCCCGGTTCAACCTCCAGCTCTTTCTTTTTATGAAGATAATGATGATCACAGAGTCATAGCCTTGGCCTCCCTGCGGGCACTCGGAGCCGCCAGCCTGGTGCTCTCACGTTCCTCTGCCTTTCATTTGGAAATGACATGTAGGGGCACATACACTTGCTCAAGATAATTTTAAAGAAGAATTTTTGAATTTAATGAAATCATATTTAATAATAATAAAGTGAGTTCATTTGCACAGCAGATTTCAACATGCAAAGGGCTTTCACATGTGTTATGCTGTGCAGTACTTGAAATGTTGAGCCTGGCTTCATGATTACTGCAGTATTGAAGCAGATGTTTTCCTCTATTCCCATCTCAAGTGTAACAGAAACTCAGTATTTGCCATTGACTTCTGTATGTGTCATCCTACTGCATGCTTTCTGCATAGACCAAATCCTTCCTTAAAGCAGTACTCCTCAAAAACCCTTATACTTCTTTCATAACCTGTCATTTGAACTGAAATTAGGACCCATGGCCAATGCTTGTTAATCCCCCTTATAAGAAGGTATGTGGTTATCAACTTGTGCAGAACATTCTTTAGTGTAGACTTGCAACTTACAGAGACCCTCAGAGCACTCTCAAAGCCCAGGTGGGCTGGCCTCCAGGATGTTACTTCCTCTACTTTCCAATAAAGCTCGCACTGTAAATCCCCAAAAGGACAGTTTGATAAAGTTTTGGTATTTGGAAAATGTAAGTAGACTTTATAAAATGGTATGTACAAGCAGAAGTCTTTGTGAACTAATGCATCAGAGAGAAAGCAAACAACATTGAAGGGAAGCTGAATTCCTCAACCTGAATGAAAGAACAGTTTCCTTTTCCCCTAAGCCTTCAAAACACTGAGATGGCATACACATCAGTCAGCCGTTTGGGGACTATGCTGTTAGGAGTCATGGCTAGTGAAGTGAGGGACAAGAAATAAAACCCTTTTAATTTGTTATACATGCAAAATGGTATGTTGTACATGTACTGTATTCCTAGCTTTGTTTACTGACAAGGCCTAGAAACAATGACCAACCCAGCAACAATGGGCATCCCTAGTACTCAAATGTGGTCTTGAAATATCATTATTCATTAAAGGAAACTACAGAAATGAATCTTTCCAGGTCTGTGGTGGGAAATGTACAAGATGTATCTGAAACATTCTGTCAAACTGGATGGGGGGAAGCTGCCCAGGACCAACAAGATCATTTCAAAATTACCCCAAAGTCAATGTGAAGAGGCTTCCATTGGCCAAAGGGGAAAATTTGAACTTCAAAAAGGATAGTAATTATAATTATTTGAAACCCATCAGATAGGTTGAAACCCATGGCTTCACAATGACACAGTCAGCTATCAGCAGTTCAGCATCTGTGGATTCGACCAACTACAAATTAAAAATATTTGGAGCCAGGAATGCTGGCATACACCTGTAATCGCAGCTACTCAGGAGGCTGAGGCAGGAGGATTGCAAGTTCAAAGCCACCCTGGGCAACTTAGTGAGGCTGTGTCTCAAAATAAAATAAAAGGGCTGGGTGGGGGTGCAGCTCAATGGTAGAGTGTTTGCCTCGTGTGCACAAGGCCCTGGGTTCAATTCTCAGTAAACACCTTCCCACACACAAAAAGTTTTGAAAAAAAAATGTGTCTGTACTGAATACATACATATTTTTCCTTATTCTTATTCCCTAAACAATACAATTATCTACAAAAGACATATTAGATATCATAAGTAATAAAGATGACTTAAAGTATTCCAGGAGAATGTGTGTAGGTTATGTGCAAATACTATGCATTTTGTATAAGGGACTTGCACAGCTGCAGATTGTGGTATTCACAGGGGTTCCTAGAATATGTTAAAAATATGTTAAAAATCATTCTCCAGCTGGGCGTGGTGGCGCACACTTGTAATCCCAGTACTTGGGAGGCTGAGACAGGAGGATCCGGGTTCTTGACCAGCCTCAGCTACCTAGTGAGGCTCTCTACAACTTAGTGAGACCCTGTTTCAAAATAAAGAATAAAAAATAGGGCTGGGGGTGTAGCTCGGAGGTAGAATGCCCCTGGATTCAATCCCAAGTACTGAAAAAAAAAAAAATCATTCTCCGTCAGTCGATGATAGGGAGCCTTTCATTTTTGTGAAAATCGGTAGATGAAGGGAAAAAAATCAAATATTTATTCTACTTTTCTATGCAAAGGTGCCACCAAGTAATCAAATAATTGATGAGGGGAACATATTTGTATAAATTATTCCAGTGGAAAAATTAGGAAATGGGAAAGAACTGGGAGAGCTAGCACATCGCCATCTTGCAACCCTCTTTGAGTGAGTAGGCCTTGGCACTGAGCATCAGCAGCTGCCTTTGTTAAGAGAGACAACCAGACGTTACATGGGTCATGATGAAAGAGCAAATCACCACCTCGAATCCTGCCAAAGACTGACCAGAGTTCTCTGGATCCCGTGCCTATTTGCAGGAAATCTGGAAGACAGAAAAACATGGTGATGTGTACCACGAGTGTACTATCAATAAAGGCCAGATGGTAGGAGTGCTGTAGGTGGAATACCCAGATAAATAATAAGAAAAAGAAAAGGATGGAATATGAGACTTAAAGGACATGTCAACAGATCAAATAATACTATGGCAATATACGGAGATATTACTACCAATCTTACCACATGTATAGGGAGGGAGGAGAAGAGAGTGAGTTGGGATGTGGAGGGAAATACCGCAAGAGTTGTTTGCGTGTATATTTTTATGACATCAAACCTCACTATGATGTATAACTGCAACGCAAGAGTAATTTTAATAATAAATAGAAGGCATGTCAAATTTACAAATGGGTAATGCTGTACTGTGTTCTTTAAGTATGCACCCCCAGGTTCTAACACTATGAGAAACAAAAACAAAACCAACAACACAAGAACATGGTTACTTTAGAAGTCAGGGTAGTGGTTAATTTTGTCAGGAAGAATCCACATTGACCAGGATAGGGCACATTAAGAGATTTTGGGTATAGCTTGAGCTAGATGCCCACCTTGTAGCACCTCACTAAGCTACTCAGCTGCTTTATGTAGTTTTCTGAATATGTTTTACTTTATAATGGAAAGATTGAAAAGAAGAAAAATAAGAACATCAATTTTTAAATTTACCTTTTATGAATGCCATGAAAGGCTTAGTCAAGAACAGTTTCTTTCAAGATACAATATAAAGGGTTAACAAAGAGCATGAGTTCTGGGGCCACCCTGACAGAGTCCAAATCGTACGTAGCTTGGACATTTGGCAGCTGTGAAACCCTGGGCAAGTTGCTTAGTCTCTCTGTGTCTCAACTTTCTCATCTGTAATATTATAGTTCATTATAGTTCCTGCTTCAGAGTGTCATCCTGAGGTGTAAATGAGGTGATACATACAAACATTTAAAATACTTCCAGTCATATATACAAGGACTCAATGCAGAATAGGTATGTTATTCCTTCTTACTTTTTGCCTTTCTCTCGTTATTTTTTCCCACACACTGCAGCACTATCTCTGTCTTAAAAGTCCTGGCCAGGGAGCTGGGAAATCCTCCCCTGTCCTCATTCCTCTTATCCTTCTGCTCTCTCCATTCTGTATTTAACAATGCTCAAGGAGAAATCTGACACTGCAGGTAAGGAAAGGTCCCACCCAGGCAGATGGAGAATTTGCTTAGTGGCCAGAGAAGAAGGAGAGGGACTTTTCTCATTTGCCACTGGGTTCCTAGTCCTAGAACAGCACCTGACACAGAGTAAGCCTGTGCTAGATGCTGTCAAAAGGACTCACAGCACGCGATTCAGATAGCACCACTCAGGAATTTCCCTTGTGCTTGAGGACTGTGAAGTGGTCTATGCTTTGGTTCTCCTCCCTCCCTCCTGTTCTTCTTCCTCGCTGCCCCATTTTGGTGTTTTTGCTTCATATGAGTCAGTTAGTGTATATGAAGTATCCTTTGGCTAAATGGAAGTATAGTACTGATTCTTCCTCCAAAAGCCGCATATGGATGTCAGCCAGCCCCGTGCCTGCAGCCATCTCGTCACTTGTCTGTCCTGTGCCTTCTTCCTCCACTGCCCTTCAAATCACTGTTCCCATGCCTGGCTCCTGCCCAGCCTGCGGGGCCAGTGGAGATGGGGCCAAGCAGCAAGGCCTTCCTGGTGCAGCCTCTCCTGGAGTCACTGTTCCCTGCTTGTTGAGCCTTCCTGTCTTCCTTCAAAGCACTCCCCTTGTCTCTTCCTGTGAATGGATATTTGTTGGATACATGCAAAGGAGTAACTACAGACCCAGAAATGGAAGCATGGATGAGTTGACTTGTTTCTTGTCTCCATAATATTGTTCATGAAGGTCCTGTGACTTTTGAGTTCCTCCTCCTAGTGGATGCTTAATAAATATTTTGTGGATGAGTGAATAAACAAATGGATAAAATGTGAAGCCTCAGGCTTGTGTGAGATTTAAAAGACATGTGGACAGTTCACATAATACTGGGTGGGATGGAAGTTTCTACCAGATGAAGAACCACATTCTAATTGAGAAGGTAGACCAAGGAGATGGGGAATCCGGGGCAGGGAGGCTCACAACCTTAAAGAAATAGGCACTTTTTACCCGAAAAATAAGCCTACAGGGAAAGAGACCACCCCAGAACTTTATTCAGAGATGCACTGGAAGGTATGGCTGAGACCCCTCAGTGTCCTGTGGACAGTCCTTGAGATGCTGATTTCCAGGGGGCATTTCTGAGGATTCTGAGAGTGACTGGTGGCTAAATTCCACCAGGGGTCTCAGCATGGCCTGCCTCTGTCGCAGTACATTAAGACTTGGTGTGGTCTGAACCCAGAGGCCATATAGCTCAAAAAGTCTCAATTTGGAACCTTGTTTTTTGTCATTTTCTAACTGTGTGACATTGGCCGAATTCTTAGCTTTTCTGAGATTTGGTTCAATGCCTATAAAATGAGGATCACAATATGTGCTTTCTTTGGCTGCGAAGAGACAACATAACAGGATGTGAAGTGCCTCATCCTGGGCTGCTCAAACCTGGCTGCACATCAGCATAGTCGACAGAGAATTTAAACAGTGCACACACACCTGGGCCCAACTGCTGGAGATTCCAGCTTTGTAAAACTGGGGTGAGATCCAAGAATCTGTGGTTTTAGAAAGCTTACAGATGACAGCAGAGCTCAAGCTGCATTGAGTAATGTCAGATTTGTATATGAAAGGCCATTAAAAGGTAGCTATTTAATCCATCTCCTCCACCGCCACCATCTCCTCATCTTCTTTCGGGTCCTTTTCTTTTTTTTCTTTGTGATTAGGATTTAGCATAAGTGGATTCACAGAAGCAGAGGCATGAAAAACAAGCAAAGGCAATATGTACTGGACATTGAGTCCAGCAAGTGACTCAATGAAGGCTGCAGGAGTCAAGGTCTTGGTGCTGATTAGTCAGCCTCCAAGGTCTGGGACAGCAAGCTTGAAGATTTGAGAGATGGCACTGCCAGTGTGTCCTTTGCAAGAAATGACACACAAGCCAGGCGTGGTGGTGCATGCATGCCTGTTATCCCAGTACTTGGGAGGCTGGGACAAGAGTATCACAGGTTTGAGGCCAGCCTCAGAAACTTATTGAGATCCTCAGTAACTTAGTGAGACCCTGTTTCAAAATTTAAAACAAAATGAAACAAAATGAAAAAGGTCTAGGTCTGAAGGTATAACTTGAATTAGAATGTCTCTGGGTTCAATCTCCAGTACCTTAAGAGAAAAAAAAAAAATAAATGACTCACACATGTTTTCCAGTTTTTTTAGTATTTTAAAGGCCTGTTTTTGCTAGAGAGCTTTAGGCTTTCTTAAAGTATAACCACATAAAATGAAATACAAGATGTAGAGTGGTTTAAGTTTCTTGTGCAATGAAAATTTATCAAGTGTCATTTGGCTGCACAGCACTGGGTTGAGGCCACTGAAGTATGAGCACCTTCATTTACTTCTTCACCGTGGATTGAGTAAGTACTGTGATCAGAGTACTGTGATCGGTATAGGGGTAACAGTGAAAGCAAAATCCCTACCCTCTTGGAACAGGTCATAAAAGAGTAAACATAGTAAGTAAATCATAAAATGCCAGATGTGA
>PVLC010012044.1:0-45407 GCA_004027655.1 Graphiurus murinus | reverse complement strand
GAGCCGGGCGTGGTGGCGCACGCTTGTAATCCCAGCATTCGGGAGGCTGAGACCGGAGGATCCGGGTTCGCGGCCAGCCTCAGCTACCTAGTGAGGCACTCCGCAACTTAGTGAGACTCGGTTTCAAAATAAAGCATAAAAAAACTAGGGCTGGGGGTATAGCTCGGGGGTAGAATGCCCCTGAGTTCAACCCCCAGTACCGCAAAAAAAAAAAAAAAAATTTTGTGTGTGCATGTATATGTATATATGCATGTGTTATATATGCAGAGAAAATCTCACATTATTTCAGAATGAATTGGAATGTTGATCATGTGAAAATGCTTATTTATTTATTTACATGCTTACTTATTTTCTTGCTTACTTACTTAGTATTGGGGATTTAACCCAGGAGCATTGTACCTCCAAACTATACTCCTGTAACTTTTTTATTTTGAATCAGGGCCTTATTATTTTGCTGAGAGTCTTACTAAGTTGTTGAGGCTATCTAGAGCCTGTGATCCTCCTACCTCAGTTTCATAGGTGATGGAATTATAGGTCTAGAAACTCTAGAAATTAATTTTCATACAAAAAATATCGTTAGTGAGACCTTAGAACATAGATTCTCAAACTTCGTGGTGTACTATGTCCTTTTCAGAAAACAAGGACACCAACAAAAACTCAATGCCCCCCCTGGGTGCTTCCACTACTCCTTATTTTTGTTCAATATCCCTTAATTGCAGTCCAAGCCACTAACATCCTCCTAGATCATCCCAGCTCCCCTCCCTCTCTGGGAGCTGTAGCTCCAAGTTTAGAAATCTGTGCCTTACAGTATTAACTTAAAATCTCTCTTGTAAAATGAACATGGTGGCTCACAACTACAATCCCAGTTCTTGGGAGGCTGAGACAGGGGGATTGTAGGTTCTCAGCCAGCCTCAGTAATTTTGTGAGTTTCTCTGAACTTAGTGTGACCCTGTTTCAAAATTTAAAAATAAATAGGACACAGGTGTAGCTCAGTGGTAGAATGCCCCTGGTTTCGAACCTCTGTATCAAAAAAGAAAAAATAATATATCTTGTAAGTGTTAAGAATGAGGTAGTGTTAACATATGTTGTGCTTAAAAGAGAGAAGAAAACTTATGTTGCCTGGAGTAAACAAGTTAAGCTTTAAAATTACATTTTAATAAATACTTTAAAAATAGCCAAAGGTTTGTTTGATGATATTAGAAAGTAAATTTAGAGACTCAAAAATTAGAAATAGAAAGATAATATTTTGAGGAACCGCCATACTGGTTTTCATTCATGGCTATGCAAAATTACATTCCCACTAATAGCTTCAAGTGTTCCTTTACTTCCACATCTTTGATAATACTTTTTGTTGTTTTGTGTTAAAAGTCATACTGGCAAATGTGAGAACACATTGAAGTACTGACTTGCATTTTACTGAGAATTGGTGATGTTTGTTACTATTTCATATACTTGTTAAACATTTGTATGCTATCTTTAGAAAAATGCCTATTCAGGAAAATTATCCTATTGGGTTATATAGGCTTTTTTGTTTGTTTGTTTGTTTTGCTATGGAGTTAAGTTCCTTATATATTTGGATTTTAACCACTTGCTAAAAGTATACTTTGCAAATGTTTTAGTCAAAAGTGACAAAGATTCAGTTACACAGGATGGGCATAAACAGCTTCAAGAACTCATAAGCAACTTGTTTGGACATGTCAATTGTATAGAACATGGGACATAAACTCAGGAACTCACAAAACAACTTGTTTTGACATATCAGGCTATGGATCAGACCAACACACTTGTGCTACATATTGATAATGGCCCCTTGAATCACAAATCTCTTCCTGAATCTAATAAGCTTATTATCATCAGTACATTTGTGGAAATGACAAGTGTTTGGTAAGGTTTGATAAGCCTGCCAAGCCAATTGACAGTGTCTATGGAAGCCTATAGAAACGCTACAAAAGAGCAGCTATTTTGACATGCAGCATGCTGAGCTATTGCTTATGCCACGACGAGTCTACTGTACACTTGACTCCAATCCAGCAACTTCCCTTTGTCCCTGCTCTTGCTGACCTAAGATCAGGGGGACTCTTCAGCCTTCTCAACACTTGGACCAACTTGAGAATCTCCTCTTCCATTCTTGGACTTCGTTCATTATTTTCTCCCTGCTTCTTTGTAACTGGTTATTTCTTAAGTATTGGGCATGCTCCAAGTTTTAGTTCTTGTTTATTGCTTAATATACTTATTCAACCTAAAGTGTTAGATTTGCTAGTGTGAAGTGTATTTCTTGGTGCTCATTCATAGGTAATTGGCTTTTGAAAAAATAGCCACCCAGCATCTGAACTAAGGTTAACTTTACTTATAGAATTTTATAATAAATTTCTACATGTTGTAATGTTTGAGTGAATAAACCTCTTGATATTGTGGAAAGACAAATCATGTGTCACATGACTTACTGATCTTAAGACCTTGGGGCCTATTGCTTGTTCCAGGAGCACAGTTAGTAATACTGTATAGTATATTTGAAAACTGATGAACATGCAAAGATAAAATGCTTTTATCACACACACACACACACACACACACACACACACACACACAAACACACACACATAATACCATAAATTAATATTAATTAGATTGTGGAAATAATTTTACAATATATATGCACATGAAAGTATCACAATTTTTATTTGTGAAGATTTTATAGAGCAACTGAAGTAATTCTTACACTGGGGGAAAATCTGAGGACAAAATTTGCAAAGGTAATCTGAGTAAAGGCTCAGAATAGAAGTTGCTCAAAATTTTTATTTTTAAGAAGCTATCTAAAGTACTAACCTTTTTCTTTCTGTGTCATACTTATTAAACTTTTTTGTATTTAGGCATTTCATCAAATTGCTGAATAAGATTAATAGCCCCCCCTTTTTTTTGCAGTACTAAGGATTGAACCCAGGGGCATTCTACCCCATAGCTACATCCCCAGCCCTATTTTTTATTCTTTATTTTGAAAGGGGGCCTCACTAAGTTGCAGAAGGCCTCTCTAAGTAGCTGAGGCTGGCTGTGAACTAATTATTCTCCTGTCTCAGGCTCCCAAGGACTGGGATTACAAGTGATTACTGTAAATTCGCTTTTCAGTTTTAGATTCATAGTCACATATTATCTTTATAAACACACACAAAGACATAAATTGGTATAATATAATTATTTGTTTTTATAGAAAACCTGAGATTTGTAAGGGTTAAGTAATTTGCCTGGAATTAAAAACTTACTAGGAGGCTAGCCTGGAATATGAACACAGGCAGTCTTACTGCAAATCTCCTCTTCAACTGCTAAGCCATTAATCAAGAGATGAAATGAAAGGCTCTAGTTATATGTCAGTCATCACAGTGTAGAAAATCTTATCATTGGCCTCCGAGGAATGCACAAATGTGTTGTTTAGGTTATAGTCAGACAAAGCTATCATCAAAACTCAAGACACCTCTTCATATATATTTACATGATTGATTCTATGTTTTCTTTTGAGGGCAGTTAATAAATCATCCTCTGTTTTTATTGTTTATTGTTGCATTCTCAGCCCCCAATGTATAACCTGTTGGTGTGTGTATCTCAATCTTTGGAGAACTATGCCAGGATTAAATTGTTCATGATGAAGTACAAAAATTATATTCTTTTTACTTTTTCATATTAACGAAATCAGAATCATCCTTCTAAATTTGGACTCACTTAATAGCTGTGCTTTCCCCAAAGAAACATTAGTACCATTATGGCTAGCATTCCAACAACTTTGTATTGCAGGAGTTTTATCTATGCCATAGGGGAAAGGGGTTATAAGAGCCTGCATATACTTCTAGGAGTGTTATACTCATATGTGAATCAACTTGTTTTTCTTGAGGGGAAGAAGGAGGACATCAATCTTCTACACGATAGTTGTGTTAGGTAGCATTGCTTTCCACTATTTTTCTTCTTAGGTACATGGTAGGACTATAATTCCACACTCATTTTAAGTGAAATATGATGTGAGACTATTTTTTATTCAATGATACCTGAGAAACTTAGGCTATGCATCTGCAGGTATCATATATAATTGACGTATAAATTTCTATGTTCTTTATCTATGTCCATGATGACCTGCAACATAATCTTGGTTCCCTGAAAAAGGACATTGTAAAATAATTATACTTACTGATATTGGTTGCTAGCATGAAAAAATAGTTTTTTATTTGCTAAGCTACTGAGATTGTTCAAGTAGAACCTATGCAGCATAACACTCACTTATAAAATAGAAGAGTATTTCAAATATTTAAAGATAATCATCTATCTCCATAATTTTTTCTTCCCTAGGTCAAATAATTTGACTACTTTCAACATTTCCCTGTTTGAAATTCTTTCCAAACTTACAATGTTTCTCATTGTAATAGCAATAAAGCCTTTAAGTCACTAAACATTCTTGGTTGGTTTACACACAACACATTTGAAATTTTCTTCCTTGGATTTCTAAAGACTTTTTGAAGCCATACTTATGTTTGGTGCATTTCACTTATGAAGACATTCACATGAAAGTAAGGGTGCAATTCATAAAATGTAACTGACACAAAAGGTAACATTTTCCAGGAATTAGTGTCCATAAACTCAACCATAAATTGTTTTACAGATCACAGAGATTAGTCATTTTCATAAGTAAGCACACTAATCTTGAAACAAGCAAAAACATAAACTATTTGAAACTTCAAATACATTCCATAATCAAATCTTCCTTTACATTATTCAGTTTGAGTCAGAGCTATGAATATAAAACACATTAAATACTAGCAGGGTCATAGTCAAGTGATTGAATCACAGATGAAATGGATTGGACTTTTTTTGAACAATTTTCATTATAGTCATACATGGAAGTAGTTCTTTGACTTAACAATAATTGAAAGTCTTTAGAATTTTAAAAATAATCTCTAGTTGTGCTTTCAAGTTTTGCCTTTTTAATAATCGCTTAGAAAGTGCTAGAGAGACAGCCCACATTCTACTGAGGGGACTAAACAGAGTCTCCATTTGAGATTTAGATATAATGTAAGTGAAAGAAAAGTAATTGAAGCAAAATTGAAAGATTTCTTTCTTAACATTTATAGGAGGTATGCAACCAAGATTCAATCTCTTACTTTGAACTTTTTAAATGGGACTGAATGATTTATATGAGCCCCACAAATATAAAATTAAAGAATAATCAATGTCCAGTAATGCATTGTTATGTATTCCAAAATCAACCTCCATGGAGCTCAGAGTGAAAATGTGGTACTCTGGCCAACAATTTTAAATGGAAGAATTTTGCTGTTTGTGATTCTGAAGATAGTTGGAGTTTGGAGAGGCAATGTGATTTCTATGACTACAGAACAGAGGAAAAAAAGATGGTGAATACTTATGTCTCAGCTAAACAGCAAAGAAATCTCAACTATTTTAAAAGGTACACATTAAGGTTCTTACAACAATTCTGGCACATCAGAACCCAGTTCCCAGTTCTTTCTTCCTCAAACATAACTTACCCTCACTTTGTAAGTAGGAGATAAAATTAAACTACTCCCTCTAGAGTTGGATTTCAGACTAATATACTCTTTAATAAATGTGGTTTTGGGGATAGTAAGGTATTTTGTTTGTTTGGAAGATAGTCTTTTTCACTTATGAAATGAAAAGCAAATTTTCTCTCTTTTGACTGTATTTAAGTATATGGGCAATAACACCATGTGTCTACCTCTTATCACAAGACAAGTGAGCACAGAATGAGGTGAAAGAAAGAGGTGCAAAAATCATCAATATCAAATTTTAATGAAGGTTATTTACACATTACTTTTTCCCTATAGTCATACACAAATTAAAATGATAAATATTATTATGCTGTCACAGTTTCACTTTTGTAGTGACTCCACCATTCCAAGTGGTAGGGTACAATCTTCTTTATTAGATATTTAAGGTTACTTGATAATAATTTTTAGTTTTTTTCCTTAAAAGTAGTTTTAAAAATTTGATCAATATATTAGTTAATATATGCTTAAAAAGAGGTAGCAAATTTAGAAAAATATAGGCTATTTATATTTTGTAGTAATAAGCAAATCCAACCATTGAAAAATGATAGTGAGTTTATATTTGTATCTAAATCATTATCCTTTTGAATGTTTAAAAATATTAAATATCAAGATTTCCAATAACCTAGGTATAATGGTAGTTTTCTGGTATGTTGAAGTAATGTTTGTTTTTAATCTATTCCATTAATTTGGAATTTAAAAAAAATTATGGCAGTAATATTAGTCAGATGTGTAAAATGCACAATCAAAAGATTAGGGACTTTTTTCATATATGTCTTTGAGTGATGCTCACAAATAAAGTAGCAAATAGGGGGAGAGTAAGAATTTTTGCAGGACATTTGTCCTTGGGCTATAAATTGCAAAAATATGGATAAACATGAACCATCTGTGAAGCTTTCCAACTAGAATCAGCAATGTTGAAAAATAGTCCATAGAATAGATAGTGTCTACTTATAGGTATGGAAACTAATAAGGTTTATAAATTGCTATAGTTTTAAGATTCTGATTTGACATCACGTATTGTACTATTGATTTTTTTTATAATGAAATTTTTAGTCATTTGTCTTCTTAGAAAAAATATCTGCAAGCAGATATTAGCACAAGGTTAACATATATTGGATGACATGTTTGCAAGTTTAATAAATAACAATGCAGGAGGTCTTCTACTATGCACACAGTGCCATACAAACAAAAACTAAACTATGCATAAAATGTAAAATATCTGCTTATTTAAAATAAAACTCCTACAAAAACTTAGTCTCATAGTTCCTGATTTTTACTAATTTTGAGCACTTAAATTTGAATTTATTTAAAAACATTTGATAAGGATGTCCATTATCACCTCTTCTGTTCAATATACTAATTGAGAATCTAGCCAGAGCAATAAGGCAAGAGAAGGAAATCAAAGGGGGAAAAATAGGGAAAGAAGAACTAAAACTATCCCTTTTTGCAGATGACATGATACTATACTTAGAAGACCCAACAAACTCAACCAAAAAACTTATAGAACTGATCAACAAATTCAGCAAAGTGTCTGGATACAAAATCAATCTTAAAAATTCAGAAGTTTTCCTGTATGCCACCCATAAATCCACTGAAAAAGAAATTCAGAAAGCAATTCGACTCACAATTGCACCCCCCAAAATAAAATACTAAGGGATAAACCTAACCAAAGAGGTAAAAGACCTCTATAAGGAAAACTGTAAAAAGTTGAAAAAAGAAATCGATGAAGACCTTAAAATATGGAAGGGTCTACCATGCTCTTGATTAGGCAGAATAAATATCATCAAAATTGCCATCCTCCCAAAATTGATCTACAGATTCAATGCAATACCCATGAAATTACCAAAGGCACTCTTCACAGACATAGAAAAATCAGTCCTTAAATTCATCTGGAAAAACAAAAAGCCCAGGATAGCCAAAGTAGTTCTTAGCAACAAAAAACATGAAGGAGGTATGACAATACCTGACTTCAAACTCTACTACAAAGCCACAGTAATAAAAACAGCATGGTATTGGCACAAAAACAGACACATAGACCAATGGAGCAGAATAGAAGACTCAGAATCAGACCCACAGGCCTACAGTCAACTGATTTTTCACAAAGGAGCCAAAAATATACACTGGAAAAAAGATAGCTTCTTCAACAAATAGTGTTGGCAAAACTGGTTAACCATATGCAGGAAAATGGAAATAAACCCCACTTTCTCACCCTGCACAAGAGTCAACTCAAGATGGATCAAAGACCTGGAAGTTAGGCCAGAGACCTTGCAGTTACTTGAAGAGGGCATGGACCAACACTTGAACACATAGGCACAGGTAAAAACTTTCTCAACAAGACCCCAAAAGCACAAGCAACTCAAAGGAAGATCAATACATGGGATTGCATTAAACTGAAGGGCTTCTGTGCAGCAAAGGAAACTATCATGAACCTCAACAGAGAGCCTACAGAGTGGGAGAAGATTTTTACTCTTCAGATAGAGGCCTAATATCTAGAATATATAAAGAATTCAAGAAAATCACAGCTAAGAAAACAAATAACCCAATCAAAAAAAGAGCAAAGGATCTAAACACTTCACAAAAGAAGAAATACAAATGGACAATAAATGTATAAGGAAATGTTCTACATCATTAGCAGTCAGAGAGATGCAAATCAAAACTATCTTGAGATTTCACGTAACTTCAATAAGAATGGCAATCATAAAAAACACGAACAACAACAACTGCTGGTGAGAGTGTGGAGAAGTGGAAACCCTAACACATTGTTGGTGGGATTGCATTGCAAATTAGTGCAACCACTTTGGAAAACAGTATGGAGAATCCTCAGACGAATGGAAATGAACCTACCATATGATCCAGCAATACCATTTCTGGGTATCTACCCAAAAGAATGGAAATAAAACTATCAGACTGACACATTTGTATCTGTTTATAGCTGCACAATTCACAATAGCCAAACTATGGAAGCAGCCAAGATGTCCATCGACAGATGAATGGATTACAAAACTATGGGGTATGTACACAATGGAATTTTACTCAGTCATAAAGAAGAACAAAATCATCTTATTTGCAGGGAAATGGATGCAACTGGAAAAGATTATGTTAAGTGAGATTAGCCAGTCACAAAGAGTAAAGAAGCATATGTTCTCCCTAATATGTGGATGCTAGGAAGAAGATGGGACATAAGAGGGTCTCCAGATGAAAAAAGGAGAGACCTTTGATAAGCAAAGAAATTGACTTAACCGAAGGGGATGGAAAGGGTGGGGGGAACAGCCTAATGTGCACGATGTACTTACACAATTATATCAAGGTCACTCACTGAACTTGAGAAGGAGGTAGGGCGAGGAGTGGGATGGGAATTGGGGAAGGGGTTAAATGAGAAATGTGTGCACATATGTCGTTATCAACCTGTACCTAACAAAGATGTATGCTTACAATGCACAAATTATTACAATAAAAAAGAAATAAGAAAAACATCTGATAAGACACAAGCTAAAATAAGTTTTATATTGATTTTTGGTGAATTATAATTATGCATAATAGTGGGAGTCATAGTGATATAGTCACACATGCACATAGTATAATTTGATTTATTTCCTTCTCAGTATTTCTCCTTTTCTTTTCCCCTTCCCTCAGCCCCCTCCACCATTCTTCTATTCTCTTCTTTTTTCATGAGGTCTCTTTTCTTTCCTTTTTTCTCTTTAGCTTCCACATGTTAGAGAAAACATCTGATCCTTAATGTTCTGAGCCTGGCTTATCTAATTTATGTATGATATGTTCTCAATTTCCACCCATTCAAATGACATGATTTCATCCTTCTTTATGGCTGAGTAAAATTCTGATGTGGCTATATACCATATTTTCTTTATCCATTCCTCTGTTGATGGACAATCTAGGTTGTTTCCATAACTTGGCTATTGTGAATTATGATGCTATAAACATGGGTATCAATATATTACTACCGTATACTGACTTTCATTGTTTTGGTTAAATACAAAGAAATGGTATATTTGGGTTATATGATGATTCGATTCCTAGTCTTTTGAGGAATCTTCATACCAATCTCCGTAGTGTCTGTACTAATTTGCAGTCCTATCATCTATGCATAAAGATTCCTATTTCCCCATCTCCTCACCCACACTTATTATTGTTTGTGTTCTTGATGACTACCAATAATATTGAAATTAGAGTTAGATGGAATCTCAGTGAAGTTTTGATTTTCATATTCCTGATTGCTAATTATGTTGAACATTTGTTCATGTATTTATTGGTCATTTGTATTTCTGTTTTTGAAAATGTCTATTCAGGTTAATTGTTGATTTTTATTTTGGTATTTTTTAATAATATAAAAATTGCCTAATATTACAGAAGGTTCACTTTTATATCTGTTAGCAGAAATGGATAACACTCATGAAATTAAGTAATGAATGACTTGAGAAAGTCAAGTACAGTGATAGAATAATATATATAAAGAGAATGAAAATAGAATAGATATTATGCTAAGACATATTCTTTCCTGGTAAATTCTCTTTATGCGGTCAAATTTTTGATAATTTGTTTTCACAAATAATATATATCACATATTTACATCATTGTACTAGGTACAATGAAAGCATCATCAAATATCTTATGGTCACCCATAAATAATAACTGTATATATTGTCAATAATCACTCAATGTCTACTTTATCAAGTGACATGTTAGTTTCTCAGACACCAAAGGTGAGTAAGAAATGTGTAAACTCACAATTTGAATTCATATAGTATTAATGTGACAAAAATATAAACACAACAAGAGAATCTTTGAGTGTACCTAACAAAACAGAAAATATTATTTTTTAAAGTGGGACATAAGAGGGACTCTAGAGAAAGGAAGAGAAACCATAGATGAGCAAAGAAGTTGACTTAGCTGAAGGTGATGGAAACCCCCTAATGCACATGATGTACTTTCACAAACATATCAAAGTCAGTCACTAAACTGAACATAAGAAGGAGGGAGGGCGAGGAAGTGGGGTGGGTGGGGAAGGGTTAAATGAGAGATGTGTGCATGTATGCCTTTACCAGCTTGTACCTAACGAAGATGTATGATTACAATACACCAAAAAAAAAAAAAAGTCTACCTGCAATTGTTGCTAAAAGAAAATTATAAAGTCATATGGGATTTGAAAGAAAATAGAGGTCCTCTCCAATCAAGTGAGGCAGTTTAGGCAAACCACTATCATAAATAAGAATTCAAGTCTTTCATAGTCCAATGGCTGTGTACTGGTAGGTACTGGAGAAATAGTGTTAGGTAACACTAAGAAGTTGACAGAGTTGGCAAGCAGGACATATCCATACCAAACTAAAATGCCAGTCTGGGTCTAGAGTATAGATGATTCTGAAAACTGAGATGTGGCATTTTAATTTAGCTTGGTAGCAAATGCTTCTTTGCAATACCAGTATGATTAAAGTTTGCTCTAAAAACAGCAAGGCAATAATGTGAGAGTTCAACTATATGTTGTTGGAAATTCTAGGAAGTTATCCAAATATGTGAGAAGTAAAGACATACTTTATTTAAAGTTCATTTCATAAGTATCCAGTGCATCTTTAAAAACTGCATCTTCCAGAAATTTAGTGTCAGAAACAAAATAGCTCAGGGTTAAAAAGATAGAGGTATTCTGAGAATTCTCTACCATATAAACAAAGATCAAGAATGCCTAACCCATGTGAGAGGAGGGGTTGGGAAAAGGGCATATTGCTCTCAAGTCTGATAAACTGCTAATAATTTAGTAGTTGAAAGAGATCATGTTCTTTGCTTAGAAGAAGCCTGAGAAGAGTACAAACGTAAGTGAGATTATAACCTACATGAGTGAATTATAACTTGATATCTATCACTTGAGTTGAGAAGACAAAAGATAAGAAACTAATTTTACAGTTAGTAAATTCATATGCGTGTTATGTAGAAACATCTGTGAAAAACAAACATATGAACAAAATGCTAGAGCTATACCAGAATTTGAAATTTTGAGCATTCTTGATTTTATCACATTTATGTAAATATATCAAGATTATCTGAAAAAAGAATGAACACTTTTGGTTAGAAAAAGAAAACTAAGTTAATGATTTAAAACATTCCAGTATCAGTGTGATCGGGGGGGGGGGGAGAGGGACACTTTGGAGTCTATTAGGGATTTTTGTTAGCCTCATTACATTTTTTGAAAGAATGAACCAAGGAGTAAAGGAGACTAAACGGAGGCTAATGCTATAGTTTTTCCTTTTATTTTTTATTTTTATTGCAGCACTGGGGAATGAACCCAGGGGCATTCTATCCCTGAGCACACCCCCAGTCCTATTTTTTTATTTTTTAATTTTGAAACAGGGTCTCAATAAGTTGCAGAGAGCCTCACTAAGCAGCTGAGGCTGGCTGCGACCCTGATCCTCCAGTCTCAACCTCCCAAGTACTGGGATTATAAACATGCAACTCCCCTCTTGGCTAGTTATTCCTTTTAAAATACCCATTAATACTATAAGAAATCAGTGGTGTGGGTGCTGATGTTTCCTCAGGCTTTTCAGAATTTTCACTACACAACCACTCTAAATGTTCTCTGAGCCTACTAAACTTGAGTACAGGCTGACTGTTGCTACACCTGAGCTTCCCCAGAACCTTCTATGGACACTAGAATCATTGTTTTGGGTTTCTATGTAACTATGTATGCTCTGAATCTGACAAAATGTGGTCATTTCTCATATTTCTACTATGCTAAAAACAAAAACAAGAAAACTTGGGATTTGCTTTGCGTAATTCAAGACTATTTTTTGTAATTCTTGGCCTTTTCTCATTTGTGGCATCTTAGAACACTTTTGCATAGAAAAATAAAAGACCCCACATGATTTTACCTTGTAATCAGAAATTCCACACTGGAACCATTACCAGCAAAGGACTATAGTACTGTCTTGTTTTGTCTTGCTTCATGAAACCCTGCTTCCTTAGGAGCTGTATGGAAAACAGGGATTTGAATGTACGCCCTGACCAAATTCCATTGTAATGACAGACAGTTAAGAAAAAATTTAATTAGTCTGTTTGGTTAAAAAATAGACTCATATAACTTAAATTTTAACAAATTATTATAGTAACACTATCAAAAGCAAAAGTTCTACTTGAAAAATATAATAACAGTATGAAGCTAGTTCGGGATTATTATAGTTAAACAACACTAAGTTTTGTAGCATACTATTATACTGGATTCCTGTTACAGAACTCAATAGAGATATAAGATATGCTTCTTTTGCCACACAATATAACCTTCAGTTTCATGAAGATGTTCAATTCATCTTTAGATGATTAAGGTAGAAATTGCTTGTATGGAAGTGAGAAGGTGTTGGTTATTGCTTGGAATATATTTCTATCCCAATGTCTTATAGACTCATATCTGACATATTCTTGCCCCAAAGTGAAATGTTAGTGTAAAATATTAGTTAGGATCATCATATTCATTGTCCAGGATTTTCAAAAAGCAAAGAAGGAACAAAAAGCTGTCCACAATAGACTCCATCATGTATAGAAGAGAAAATATTTAAAGCATGAAGCAAATATGCTACCAAGAATGCAATGTTTTTCAGGTGTTCTGGGAAGGGGGGGTCTTCTCTTGCAAAGATTTCAATAGCATCCATTACAAATTAACATATTTCATTACTGAAAATGGTTTACTTTCACATGCAATTGGTATGGCTCATGGTTTATTGCCAGTTGTACTTTCATTGTGTTGTAGCTGCTGCTAATAATGACATTTTGCAAGGATACCACTGACAGTAGTGCTTTGTCTTCCATAATAGCACTCAGGGACATATTTTTAACACAGAATGAATCAGAGAATCACACTCATAACTTAGGAAATGTGATGCTGAAAATTGATTCTACTGAATTCTATCCAGATGTCTCCAACTCATAACCTAGAATACTGATAGAAACCATTCACATTTATGAGGTGATTATTTTGTCAAATCATAAATTAGCATAGCTAAATAAGATAGGTAAACCCAGAAATATGCAATAATTGGCCCTAAAATATTTTTAAAACAAAAAGGAAGCTAAAAATATTAATGTAGTGATAAGTCATGAAATTCACTGGAGGAGTTAGGAAAAAGTAGTATATAATCTTATATGGCCAAGGAATGAAAGATGAGGGTGAAGTCCTTTTGAAAAGAGTCTTGGAATGAATCATGTTAAATTATGATTGCAATAAACGTATGGGTTGACTACTCTCTTTTGCAAAATAATTAAAAATAATTTTAGTTTGAATGAACTAGTGAAATATACACAGGGCTTAAATTTCCAGACATGTAAAGCATTCTTAATCTTCGTACAAATTAACAATAAAGACTTAAATTCAAAGTAGCAAAATAATATAATGAATAAAGTATAACTGTGATATTTAGCTATAGGGTCAAAGTTTGACTAAATAATTAGAGGAAAATTTGAAATCATTTTCTTCATTCTTCAACATACTACTAAACTACCAACCACTTGGCACCTGGATGTTACAGAAAACAAGACTGATTTCTAAAGTTATCTGTCCTCACTGAGCTTGAATAGCTTTTACTCGGTTTTTTTATGGTACTGGGGATTGAACTCAGGGGAATTCTATTTCTGAGCTATACCCCCAGCCCTATTTTTTATTCTTTATTTTGAAACAGGGTCTCACTAAGTTGTGGAGTGCCTCACTAGGTAGCTGAGGCTGGCCTGGAACCCAGATCCCCCTGTCTCAGCCTCCCAAATACTGGGATTACAAGCATGTGTCACCACGCCTTGCATGAATAGTTTTTATTTTAGTGAAAATTTATAACATAATTAATCAAGTAAATATGCATAATATGTAAAATATTGGAGGGCAATAAATGTTCTAAAAATAGAGCCAAATAAGGACCAGAGGTGTGTACAAATTAAAAAGAAAGTATAAGGGGAAGGAGACATTGGAATAGGGAAGTCAGGTAAGTTCTTAATGAGAAAGTAATATTTGAACATAGGCTACGATGAGGATGTTGGGTTTTGCCCATTTGGGGAAAAAGTAATCCATGCAGATAGAATGGTTAGGACAAAATCCCTAAGGCAGATACAAGTTTGCCAGGTCCCAGGAGTATTGAGGAAGAATATGTTTGCACAACTCAGAAAGGATTTGTATTGGTCATAGGAGATGAGGTAAATAAAAGTCTTGTTATAGCTGGGCATGGTGGTACATGCTTATAATTCTAATACTTAGGAGGGTGAGACAGGAGAATCACAGGTTCACAGCCAGCCTCAGCAACTTAGTGAGGCCATCTAAAACTTACTGAGATCCTGTTTCAAAAATAAAATAGGACTGAGAGTGTAGCTCAGAGGTAGAATGCCTCTGGGTTAAATCTCCAGTACCACAGGGGAGAAAAAAAAAATGTCTTCTTATGTAGGGCCTTGGCTGCAATGTAACTCCCTGTGAGCCACTTTAGAACTTTGAGCAAATAAGTTATAATGCTTTCTATTTTAAAAGGATGGTTTAGCCGGGCGTGGTGGCACACGCTTGTAATCCCAGCATTCGGGAGGCTGAGACCGGAGGATCCGGGTTCGCGGCCAGCCTCAGCTACCTAATGAGGCACTCCGCAACTTAGTGAGACTTGGTTTGAAAATAAAGAATAAAAAATAGGGCTGGGGGTGTAGCTCAGAGGTAGAATGCCCCTGAGTTCAATCCCCAGTTCCACAAAAAAATAAAATAAAAAGGATTGTTTGACTAGATTCAAAGAATGGGATGCAGGAGAAATGATAGAAGCATAATATAGTCAGTTTCCCATTACTGTAACAAAATATCCAAAATAATAAACTTACAAGGAGGAAGTGTTAATTTTGTCTCACAGTTTTGGATGTTTCAGTTCATGGTTGGCTGACCAATTCCTTTGGTCCTGACATCAGTTAGTCCATCCTGGAGTAGATGCTGCTCTTTTTCTGGTAGCCCAGGAGCAAAAATAAGAGGAGGAGCAGGGTAAAATAGTACTTTCTAGGGCATGCCCCCAATGACCTCATTACCTTCCAATAGACTATTCTTCACAAAGTTTCCACTGTCTCCCAACAGCACCACAGGTAGGGACTAAGAATTTACCATGTAGCCCTTTGGGAGACATTTGCTCAAACCATAACCATATGGGCATGACTCTGACAGCTATTCCAGAGATTTGTTTAAAATTTGGTGGTAACAAACAAAGTAGTGAAAAGTGCCCAGTTTTGAGTTGTAGAGTAGTTAAAGCAAGTATCAAATAAAGCAAAATAAAACAAACTTCTTTGTATCATACAGAGTTTAAATTTCAAAAATTAAAAACATTTTGCAGTTTGTCCATAAATAAGGTAGACAGGGAAACAACTGTACAGAATTTAGCATTCTGAACTTGAATGAGGATTTGAGTATTTTTACTAGGTGAATCTTTAGCACTGCAACTGGAATTGGTACTGATTGAAATCTGCTTAATTCTCAAAGTATATACTAAGATAATCTTTCTAATCAAAGTCCAAAATATAAAAGATGATTGATAGCTGAAACATTCTGGTCCCTGCTAGCCTCATTGGTAGCCCAGGGAAGTGTTTCACTTTTTGGTACTACATTTTTCCTGATATAACCCCCAATTTTTAGTTAATATATGGCATCTTACTCTGATTCCCCAACTATTAATGTAGAAATAACTGGGATTTATTTCCCTAGAAAACATGGGTTTCTCTCCTCATAAGAATGCTGTCTTATCCTACTATGCAATTATAAAGATATATGCGCAATAAGTCACAAGAATTATTATTGTGATACATGTGGTGGGAAACCAGGTGCAGAATAAACATCAGCTTTGGCTGTCAAGTAATATAAAATAGAAGTACAATTAGCTATTACAAGACGGCTTTTAGGGAAATTTTCCAAATAGAAACCCAGTACCTTGAATAACTTAATTAACTTTCTGTTGGATCAAATCCATCACTGTTAAGTACCTGCCACATATAAGTATTGCCCATAGTATGGTTCAATAAATGTTTTGTATTAATGTTGAAATTATTTATGCTTCGATATTACAATATCTAGGGAAATAAAATATTTACTATTTTAAGAAGGAACTTTTCTAATAGAACTAACTATTACTGTGGCATTAAAAGGAAACTAATATTGAAAGTAAGTCATTGTTGAATGTATCAGATGGTTTATTAAGGGTGAGATCAAAAAGACATTTTTCTGGTATATTGTCATCTTCATATATCAGCATGATGTGGAAATTTCTGTCACATTCCATAAATACTTACACGGTTATCTTGTAACTGCTTGAAACAGAGTCTGAGAAATGATAAAGGGTAGTTCTATCAGTCAGCCATGAATGTGTTCATTTATTTTATCATTCATGCAAGAAGAATTGGATTTCTATCATGTGCAAATAGTATGTGTCCACGTTGGTGTTATCACCTTGCATTTCAAGATGAGGATTTCAGCGTAATTATGTAAAATTAAAGAGATAGAGCATATTGCAATAATAATACAAGTACAGGCTGTTCGACTCCAAGCTCCATACTCAAAAACACTGCATTATAATGGTAGTAAAAAAAGAAAGAAAACAATGGTTCTGTATTCTAGGAATGTATTCAGGCCTGCTCTAATAAACAGCTGATTTCTTATATTACTAAGATGGTACATATCTGCAGTGTACTTTGAAGATAGTAGAATACAAATACTTGAATTATTAAAAGAGTTACTGTGACATTGATTCACCATAAGTAAAAAGCCTTTTCTATGCTATGCTTAAAACAATGTAATTTCATATAACATGGGGAAATATTGGCAAAGTTGTGCTAATAGAAAATATTATTGCCATTTCTACTGTCATGTGGAGAAAGGTGAACATAAATATGTTCACACATAGAAATCTGGGGTTCTTTAGAAAAATAAGTATTTATGGGCTGTATATGTCAAGCATCCCATTTTTTAGTAGTTTATGTGTTCTTATCTTGCTTTCTAATTATATTTTACATAAGCATAAAAGTTCAAGAAATATTTACAATCACATTTATCAACACCTAAAACTTACATTTTATATACACTTCAGTAAGTATTCAGAATACATCTTGGCATCTCCATTTTTTCATTAATAAAGCAAAAGGAATTAAGAAGTTTATTTATAGTACTCAGGGCCACTTTTGTGTTAAGCAGCAGAGTCAAAATCAATTCTTTATATTCATTTGTCTCAAAAGTCAATGCTTTATTTTATTCAACAGAAGAATCAAATGATTTTGCCTCTCAAAATCTGATATGACTCTGAGAAAAAGCATAAGTTGCATTAGAATGGAGTTTGCTTTAGAATATTCTCATTCTCATTTGAAATGAAAGAATATTCTAGTAAAGATTTTAAAATGTTTTTTTTTCCAAAAAAAAACAATTTCTATGAGTAGGATAGATTAGATGACCGCAGTATCCCTTGATATTTACAATTTTGAATGTCTTAGAACATTTGTATGTGAGAATGCATCACTAATCCTGAGCAATATGAAATGTTAATGCATTCTCTAGATGAACACTTTTTTATAAATCACCCTTAACAGATTATATATAATACATAAACTTTGTGTGCTAAGCTGGTATCATTCCTTCTGCTTTTGTGGATGAAAAGCAATTCTATTGCCATAATACATATTACTCTTAGGATAGGTACAACTGACAAATCTTCTTCAAAAACTGAACTCAAGTGGAAAATAGAAAAAGGGAATTAAATTATTCTATTTCATTGATATAACCTTTCTACATCACCTTTATTTAATCTGACTTTCCTTCTGTTAAGGCCATATTTTCCAAAGCTGTTTACTTTTTAGAAATTTCCCCAGATAATGTTATACCTGAAGGCAGGGACAAAACAAAAGCAAAAAGTAGCAATACAATTCAACAAAATCTTTTAATAAAGTAATAAGTTATTGCATGTGGAACACACCACTGAACTTCTTTTAGGCCATAATTTATATTTTAATTTAACTCAAGCACAATGCAAAGAGTGGGGGGCTCTGGAAATATTATTATTCATTGGATGTAAGTATATTGAATAACTTTGCCAAGATACTTCAATTGGCTTAAACTGAGTTTCCACATGAGTAAAAAGGAGACACTAACATCAACATCATAGTGTTGCTATATTTGACATATTTTTAAAAATATATATACTTGAGAGATTTGTATTTAACCTTCAATGAATGCTAGATAATGGTATAATGGTAGGAATTAATTGTAACACTGTCCAAACTTAATTTTGAACCAATTAAATCATAGGCATAGTTGCAAAATGATAAACAATGAAGCAATAGGTTTGTTCCCAGTAAGGCTGAGCTGCATATGACTTGAATTTGAAACTACTTCTACCCATGAGTAGAATTAGGTAATTCTGATCTGCCAAAGTAGATCAGGAATATAAAAGTCACACTAAATATTCTAGTGATAAGGTAGGGTGGGGTGGGAATAGCACCTTTCCAACTTCTTTCAATATTAAGACTAACCCTTCTTTATAGGGAGGATCCAGTGGTAGACAGAAAAGATAAAAATCTTTTTCTCAATATTTCAAGAAAGGAAGTTCTTAATTTCTAATGTGACTAAAAGGAACAAGGTAGAATAGTGTCATGCTTGAGATCTCTGAAGACTCACTGCAGAGGGTGAAACACAACTCTGCCACATATTATGAGGTGGTATTCAATGTGTCTCATTCAATTTGCATAAGGATCAAAGAAATTTATAATGGTATAACACTCAGAAAACAGCATGGAAGGGAAAATGATTTCACCTAGAGCTCATCCTTCTTTACCTCAGTGAGTCGGTATATAGTTTTAGAATGAAAATACGAGTTACATAAAATTACTTCTTTTAATCAGGGGAGAAAAGGTAAATATTAGTTTCCTTCACAAATTCAAATTCATCAGAGATAAGAAAAAAGTTAGGCAGTGAAACTGTTTTGCTACTCACATTTAAACCTAGGAATTCTAAGAGCTATTCTACAAAGTGGTTATTTTTACCCAGAAGTTGATCTGTGAAAAAGACAAAAAAATTTCAATAGGAACCTATTCATCTTGAGTTTAAATTGATTTTCCAGGGAAGATAGAGCTATGTTCCTGTATGTTTGCTGATCTAGTAATACAAATCAGTTTGTTTTAAAAACTGGAAAATATGTTTTTGTTTGTTTCTTTGTTTGTGTTTTCTGTACTGGGGATGTTCTGAGTTACACCCCAGCCTTTTTAAAATTTATTTATTTATTTTTTATTTTGGAATAGAGTCTTGCTAAGTTGTTGATACTCCCTAAGTTGCTGAAGCTGGCCTCAAAGCTGTGATCCTCCTGTCTCAGCGTCTCAAGTATGATGATTACAAACATGTGCCACCAGGCCCAGCTGGGATAGCTATCTTTGAGAGAATGTATTCTAAGAGCAAGTCTGAAAGGCAAATAAAATAAGTAAATCATTTGATACACAGAAAAATTTAGTGTGATTTTGAGGTCATTGATCATCCATTCTTGTGTTTATATTGGGCTCATACTCTGACACATTTAAATTTATGGCCCAGGGAGTTTCAAAATAAAGAATAAAAAATAGGACTTGGAGTGTAGCTCAGAGGTAGAATGCCTCCGGGGTTCAGCCCCCAGTACCAAAATAAATAAATAAATAAATAAATAAATAAATAAATAAATAAATAAAATTTAACCAAATGAAAAATTGATCATTGTATTATATGCTGTTAAAAAAATCAAGGTAGCATGGATTAAGAAGAACATCACGTGAATACATTCCTAAGGAGTTTTTCATAAATCTTTAATGTTGAATTGGAAGGATTCCCACTCAACTTTGATACCGCCCTTTATAATTGCAAACAGGGTTCACGTGTTCACAGGGTACAGTTATACTCAATGAAAGAGTCAGTTATACTGGGGAATATCATTTTTTTTGAGAGGGGGGGACTAGGGATTGAAACCAGGGGCATTCAACTTCTGAGATAAACCTGTAGCTCTTATTTACTTATTATTTTAAAACAGGATCTTGCAAAGTTGTTGAAGGCCTTGCTAAATTGGTAAGGCTGGTTTCAAACCTATGATCCTCCTGTCTCAGCCTCACAAATGCTGAAATTATAGGCATGCACCACCATGCCTGCTGGCCTGCTGGCAAATAATGTAACAAAAATAAATGAATCCCTAGTGCAATTTCCAAAGGAAAAAATAGTAGACTATATCAATCAGAAGTCTGACTCAACATGCTACATTTGTTTCTGATATTTTTTCTTGTTTTAGACAAGATTGAGAAAGATGTCAAAAGAATAAGTTAGGGAGATCTCAAACTGAATAAGCATCTCTGTCCAAAAAGATCAACAACCGACATGAATTAATTTTCTCTGCATCTGCCAAACTTCATATGGACCAATAATCTCTGTGCATAGCACAAAGAAAAAAATATAGGTATGGATGAAGAAAGTCCTTAGGGATACACATTCTTGTCCTTCAAGAAGCCTCTGAATGTGCACTTTTCTCAGGCTGTGAAGTAAAAAAAAAAAAAAAAATCTGTAACTGAAATACAGATGATATCAAATGTTCTCATAGGAAAGCCTGAATTTTCCTGTATTCAGTCTGGCTTCCTCCATTGTTTTTATTAATTTAAAAATTGTACATTTTTCCTTTCCAATGTGCAGTATGTTTTAGTGGTTATTTTTATACCTAAAATACTTATTGAGTTTTAGATATTAATGCATGTTTGTAAAAAGAGAATTTGGGAAATATTCAAATATTTTAAAATAGGAACATTGGAAGTATTGACATATTGTGTACCGTAACAAACACCAAATTAACCAAATATTCCCTTTTCTCTTCTACTTTTCAAAACATTTTAAGGTTTGTTGTGTTTCAGCAGCTTATGAGCATTTCTCTAAAAGTTTCAAAAATAAATCAAAGGCAAGACAAGTTATACTCATTACTGATACATAATAAATGATGTATTTTCTTGATATAAAAAACTTTCATGGTCTAGAAATAATTTATAAACTTAAGATTTCAATGAACTTCAACATATCACATCCTGTCAGGTTTCTTTTCCTCGTAATATTTTTTAGTCCTTAAAATATGTCACTATAAACCACTAATCAATTAACTGTGTAATGGGTATGTGTGCATACATATTTGGAAATCTTTCAGAGGTTACTATAATTAGTCATCATTGATATGTTATTTATTTATTTATTTATTTATTTATTTATTTATTTATTTATTTTTTGCAGTACTGGAGATTGAGCTCAGGGGCATTCTACCTCCAACCTATACCCCCAGCCCTATTCTTTTTATTCTTTATTTTGAAACAGGGTCTCACTAAGTTGCGGAGTGCCTCACTAGGTAGCTGAGGCTGGCCTCGAACCAGGATCCTCCAGTTTCAGCCTCCCAAATGCAGGGATTACAAGCATGCGCCACCACGCCCAGCTATTGATATGTTATTTTAACCCATCCTGAGCCCACATTGGCATGCATTATGATTTCTCTCTGTAAGACAAACTTAGAGGAACTTCAGTACACACACACACACAAAAAATCTTGTGTTATTCATGCTATCTAATAAATTTAAAAAAGTGTTTGGTCTAGTGAAGAAATTGGTAGCTATTTTATATAGCATTTAAAATATCAAAAGATTTTTTCTTAAATGTTTAATTGATATTTGGGAATAATATAAAGATTCAGAGAAAGCTTAGAATCCATCCAGGAATCAGTTCTTCTGTTGTTTAAAGAAATGGAGAAACTTTGTTAGCTTATTTAAAAACATAAACCCTTTACACATTACCCTTTCACCTGATCTTTGTTTCCAGTTGCCTATTAATTGTGAGCCTGAATAATATCACTCTCTCCTTACTTTTTCTCTTGCTCTTTGTTTAAAATTTTATTCCTTTTCTGTATTCTTGATTGTGTGACCTTTAGCTGTATTGATTTCCCTCTGGTATCTGAATCTGATTTCTGGGTTCTTAGTAATTTGAGATTGATTTTTTTTTTTTTATTTAGTAAGTTATTTCAGAGCAACTATGATGTGTAGTTAGTGAAAAATGAATGTATAAGATGAAGTGTATTATTTTCTTTCTTACTTTTGGTTTTAAAAATTGTGTTAATTTCAATTAACAGTGATTGAGGACATACAATTTGGAGTGTTTAGATGATTCAGACTAACTCACCAAAATGCTTGCAACATTTCCTTTAGTGTGGCTCAACTTTAGACACGTATCTTTCCTACTCTAGGATTCTGATCTCCCTGTAGTTTGAGCATTATACTTTGGAAAACTTTAGAAAACTTGAAATTGCAAATTCTTTATGTGACTCTTAGAATCTTTTCTTAGCATTTTACCAATTTTTCCACCGAGGAATGTCTTTCTTATGATTCTGAGAGACTTTTTATTTTTTTTAATATAATCATCTTGGGAAGGTAGGACTCTAACTAGAACCAGTGCCAATTAGGAAACACAGATGGTCTCATCACACTGACCAATCTCATCACTAGTGTCTTGCAGGATTTTCCCACTAGTTCACTTTAGGGCTTTTGTATCAGAGGAGTTGAGTATAATCTCTCCTTTCTATTACTTTACTTATTTAACAATCTTTTGGCCAATTTCTCTTTCACAGTTCTCATGCTACAACTTGAATATGACAGGGTTCGTCATCTAATTCCTGCATTTTTTAACCATAACAATTGCCTTCCCTGTGAAAGACTGATTAAGAAACCATGGGTTAGACTGAATCCCAATCCAGTGATCCAGAACTATGACTACTGAAACCCTGAGTTAGTTTAATTTCAATATATATATATATATATTTTGTGATACTGGGGATTGAGCTCAGGGGCATTCTACCTCTGAGCTACACCCCCAGCCCTATTTTTTATTCTTTATTTTGAAACAGGGTCTCACTAAGTTGGGGAATGCCTCACTAGGTAGCTGAGGCTGGCTGCGAACCCGGATCATCCGGTCTCAGCCTCCCAAATGCTGGGATTACAAGCATCTCCACCAAGCCCAGCTCAATTTCAATATTCTTTATTGCTCTTATTTGTAATGAGACCTAATTTGGTTGAAATTGTTATTTGGTATTTAGAGTACTTTTTTGTGCATTGAGACTGCAATGTGTTAGATCTAATGGACTTAGAGATATAAATCCTTATGCAAATTATCCCTCAAGATCTCACACACACATACAGACACATACACAAAGCTGATTTATAATATGAACAAGTTTACAATATGAACAAATCTTATAACAACTGACCTAAATGTTCTAAAAATTTAAGTTCATAAAAGAAACCCTTGGAAACCTGGACTAGTTTGGTATTGTTTATGCAATAAAAACTGTCTTCTGAACCTCAGCATTAAGTACAATGTTATCAAACATTTCTTATATTTGTGCTTATTAGACAAGTTAATATTATATTAGATGTTTGATTATATAAAATATAAATTTGGTTTTGACCAAATTTAGTCTTTGTCTAACAAACTTGTATTTCACCCATAATTATGTTTATATGTCTGCTTAAAAATAGTTTCCAGTTATTTTGGTAACTTATAATCTGAGACTCATCATAAATTGAGTAATAGATATCCATTAAACATCTAGCTCATTTCTAAGTAAGATAAACTAGTGAAGTATTTATTACTAAGCATATAAGTAAGTTTTTATATGAATCTGACTTATTTTTATATGATTCAGATGAGCTAAATATATCATTTTGACAAACATGTTATTTATTGGCATAGCTATTCAGTAGGACAGGTTCCAAGATTACCTACAGTGACTTAGTTTTGCCCCCTTCTACTTGTAGTTCTCAGGATAGCAGCAGGATGTACAGATAGCCCAGTACTCTGAGATATGGAGAAAATGTCCAGAGGAGCTTGGGTTTTTACTTCATCCCTCCCAGAACAGGATGTCTTGTAATGCTGTAGCTCAGCATGTTTTCCCCAGGACATCAAAACCCAGAGTAATATGCTACTGAGATGCCTCAGCTAAGGTGTGATATGGGACACACAGAGATGTGACTCCATCTACTGAGAGGCTGCCCTAAGGCCTGAGGAATCTCCTCACTGTGGATGCTAGGCTGCTGTTGGTCCTTTATGCCTATCTGTAAGCAGTAAATTGATTTGAATGATTTCCATGAGAAAATTCCATGTCACTGGACTCATACTTTGACACTTTGTTTTGTGCAAACTCTTGGCAGCTGGTATTGTGCATGAACCCCTGCTAGATCTTGGAACCTTAACAGAAAATGAGGAAATGTCTAAAGTCCTCCCACAAGATTGGTAAGCATTGCAAATTCTGCTCTCTCCAGGATTAATGCCAGAGGACTGTATTTCTGCTTAACACCAGTGAGAAATTGTACCATAAGAAATCATATACTTAGGAAAATTATGAGACTGAATATTCACAAAATTTTTCAGTTTTCTAAATACAGGCTGATATATGACAGTTCATAATTGTCTAGTTCTTAATTTTTCTCTGCAAAATATGTTACTGCTGCTTAAAATTATAATCAAAATATGTAAATAGCATTAGAAGTAATGACAAGGGGAAATAGCCTTGGATGCCGAGTATATAAGGAATATAATATATGTTTTTGCTAAGGAAAAGTATGCTCAATATGTAGGATTATTTTGTTATGGAAAGAGTAATTTTGTTCTAGAGCAAAATGATTAATATTTCCAGAATGAGAGAAAATGTACACAAAACCTGAGTAGACATGAGCAGTCACAAAAGTTTTTGTTAGCAATGGAATTTTACTCTCTTCCTTCAAAGCTGTTATGTTTGGATGGACATATTTATTATTTTATGATCTTTAGTAATAATAGTGCAAGGTACAATATTAGAGTTTGGCTTTGTGTATGTTGGTATTTTAAAGTTTTCTCAGACTATTGGTCAGCTCTTAATAAAAGATTGCAACATTTTTTTCTTTAACTTCCGAATGAATTATCAAAGTAATTCCCAGTGTTGTAGTTTGACTTTTTCATGTATCTGACTGTTTTGGCAAGCTGAGTCTTTGCTTTTAAATGCATTAAATTTTTGTTGTTGCTTGTTTTTCAATTGTAACCTCTTTCATTTGCTTTAAAATATTTTATTATCACTATGATTAGAATAGATTGCCAACTATGATTTCGTAGTGACTATAATCCTTTTGTTCAAGGTGCAATGTTTTTGGCATCTGATAACTTGATATTTTGCTTACTCCAACTCACAGCCTAGGTGAAATCTTTTTTATTTCAAACTGATTATGGCATTTACCAGAGGCCCCTGGAAATTTAGAAAAATATTTATTTTTTCACCTTGTAAAAAGTAAAGTATCAATTATGTTTATTTGATGTGTTGAGTTGCACTAACTAAAACTACTATGTAACAATAGATATTTAACCTCCCCCGGGTTATATTTCAATGGCTAGTATGCTATTAGTATAACTGTTTAAGAAATTATAAAATTTCCACAAATTTGTCTATGATCTCACTGTTTATGATATGTCCTGATAATACTTTTCTGGTATTAGGCAACAACAATATAATTAGGCATAATTTTAAAGTGGTTCAATGGAAAAACTTAACACCCCTCCATTCTAGTTTCTGGGGCAGGGTAGAAACCTAACCATAGTGTGCCAATTAGTAAATGAGATGACCAATCCCACTGACCAACCAGGTCATGTACTTTACAGTTTTTCCACTAATTCACCATAGTGCTTAAAAACCCTTCCATCTTTTACATCAGTAAAGTTATATGTCTCTTTATTATTTCAATAGTCATGAGTAAAGCATTTATTTTATTTATCCCATTTTATATATAGATCCTTGAAGAAAACATAATTTCTTCATATAATGGTCCTTGGCTGGGATGTATTACCAATATTATCTAATCTAATTTAATTATCATATAAATTTTCAAGGGAAGATTTACTCTCTTCACTTACAATTTCAGGAAACAGAGTTTCAGATATCATAAGTAGATCATCACAAATTATTCAACTAGATTTCAGATTCCTTTCTTATCCAATCACTGTGATGTGCTATACCTATTTTTGTACTTATGATTGTGAGTTACTTTTATTAAAAGGCCACTACCACTTCATTCTGGTTGTATGAGGCATACACACCAAACCTGAATTTGCCCTTACATAGCTGGTGAGTGTCAGATTCAAAATTTGAACTTAGCAGTGTCTCAAATAAATGCCCGTGTTCTCTTTTCATTACAATGACCTATCATGTTTCTCCTTTGGACTCCCAGTGTTCACTAGAATTAGCTCAGAGGTATCTGTGAAAACCTGTGGGCAGGAGGAAAAGGTATATTCTGGAACTTCCATCCCAGTTGCAACAACATTAACCCTGATTCTCTTTTTCTATTCATCTATTTTTCTGTCATTTGAATCAAATTCGTTTGGAAGAAATTATTCTGTGGGTAAAATGTTTGAAAATAGTGGCTCATTTCAATGCCAAGAGGCCGCATTTTCATTGAATACGTGTTGATACACTAGCAATTTTGGAAAATTAATTATACAAATGTATTAAATATATTTTGAGCTGAAAAGGCTTAAGAAATTATCTAGCCCAACCTCTTCCTTTTAAAGATGGGAGAATGAATCACAGAGGAGAAAGTAATTTACCTAAGGTCAAAGGTTGGTTCAGCACAGAATTGCAATTATTAAACTCTCCAAATGTGTTCTGTCACTTGCTTATTTGAAGGATACTTTAAAGAACTGTCTAAAGAAACTTGTCATTTATTGACTGTAGTAATGTTTTGGAGACCATTGTTCACAACATACCACTTCATTCCTTTTATGAGTGAGCACAAAAGGTATTTAACTTAGTCTTAGAATCCAACAGTTGGTATTAAGCAGGTTTGTGTTTTTGTTTTGCTTTTCTTTATAATGTCCAATGTGTGATTGAATTTCCTGCTTTGATTGATTGTTCTAACTATCACTGGCAAACTTGAGATACATCCATAAAGAGGCTCAGAATTTCACAGTTTGCATCCTCTCTATCAAACATATTCCTCAGTGCTGCAGCTTAGTATTATCTTTTGCAACTGCTTTAGTATATTTTCTGTATTTTGAAAATCAGTATACATTCTGGTAAGCTGCCAATGATTCCTTTGGACTGAATCTATAAGATAAGATAGGAGTCATGCCTCATGAAGATTTGTGTGCATTTGCATCCCTCTCTCACTTGTACACAAGTATTTCCCTAGATTCTAACACAGTGTTTTGTACATTATAGACATCTACTAAATATTGGTTGAATGTGTAAAGATATGGCGGCAAGGTGTATAAACTAAATATATGTGTCAAAGTTTTAGCAGATATTTCAAAGTGAAGTCCAGAACTGAGTTTCCCATTTTTAGAGGAATGAAGGAAAAAATCATGTATCTTATAGAATTTCAGATCTTCCTGTACACTTTGTATAGCCTATTGTATTACAGTCTTATGTGGTCATATTATAAGCCTTTTTTTTTAAGACAAGAAAACCAAGGCTCATAGAGGCCAAGATCAAGTTTATACTCCTTAAAAGTTGCAGTTATGAGCTTGATTCTTTAACTCCTATTCACTTTTTGTTACCATATAAAGCATTATGTGTCATATGGCCCAAAAAAATTCTAGAATGGCCTAAAATAAATAGTTATTACCGAAATTTAATGAACTATGACACTTATTTAAGTTATGCATTGAAATCTGAGTGGAATTTGACCTGGAAAAGAGATAGATGATTAATAGATGATAGAGAGGTAGATAAGATAGATGATAGATAGATAGATGATAGATAGCTGACAAATAGTATATATTTGCAATCTCTAAGCAGAGATTTTAAGCCATAAATGTCTGTGATTTGATAAACCTGATAAAATGATTCTTTCCATATCATACTCAACTAAATATTTAATTGGGTTTTATGAATTCTCTTGACTATTATTAGAGATTAACTGAGAGTCTCCAATATATGAAAATCCAGAAGAAAGAATATACATTGTGAGTGCAGACTTGCAACTCTTTCTCATTTACATGCCCTTGAGCAGTTACTTATTGTCCGTATAGCTTACATCATTTTCCTTCCCTCCTATTGGAACTGCTAATAGAATTTTTGGCAGATATTTGCTATGTTAAACTATATAATCTTTGAATACCCCAAAAGACCATGTTTCATTTATGTATTTATTTTAGGTTTTTTTTGATACTTTTATTGGTGCACTGTACACTCTCTTCACAATGTATTTCAGAGTAATAGTGACAAACATGTACACAACACTTTGTGAACTTCCTCCACGCCTGGCTCCCTTCTCATGCCCTCTCCTTCCCCAATATGCTACTGGGATTAGAACTGGTAATTTCACATATGTATAATGTCAGTGGAAGAGTTTTCTTTATTAATTCCCTCCTACCAACACTTTTCCTTTAGAGTCCATCATTCCACTGGGATTTCTCCTCCATTATCTAAACTCTCTTTTTTTATCCCCATTACTTCGTAACTTTACTGTTGGCAGGATCCCTTTTTTGTAAAAAGTAAAATTGTCTTGCCAAGCCACTTTCAAACATGTGTCTTTTCTTACAGTGCCATGGAAATTTGCTTCTAATAGATTAATCCCAGGGGCATTATACCTCTAAGCTACACCCGCACTCATATTTTATTTTGAAACAGTCTCACTAAGTAACAGAGTGACTCACTAAGTTGCTGATGCTGGCCTTGAACCTGTGATCCTCCTGCCTCAGTCTCCCAAGAACTAGAATTATAAGCATGCACCACCACACCCAACTAGAAATCTGCTTTAAGGAACATTGACACAATTATTAAGGAAAGTAATTTCAATAATCTGTAGTATTTCTAAAACAACAACTACCAACTACGAACATGCAATATCATCTGTAAAAATACATACGTTCCATAATCTCTGGGTACTGCGTACTGGTATTCCTCTGTTAACCATCTCTACTAGTTGAGAAAGGATTTCACCATCACTGTTGTATTAATTCCTCTGTGTCAAGTCCAAGTCTCAGAGGAGCCAAACTGACTCTAAAGTTTGAATATTTTTATAATACATCATCTGTTGGATGACAGATCAGAATTATCATTGGAAATTGATATTTAGGTATCTCTATATTAGATAGCAAAAGAAGTCAAGAATTATTCATATAATCACAAATATATTAGTTAACATTTGGAAACTTCCTCTCATCCTGTTTTGTTTTATTTTATGTCCATTGGATAAACCCATCTAAAAGGATTAATCCCATAATTCATTTGGTCAATTTTTTTATAACCAGCATGCATTATTTTCTAAATGTATACTTGATTGTTGTACTTTTCCTCAAGCGTATACCTGGATTTTTACTGAACAGATGAACTCGTTGAACATGTAGTTTTGCTACTGGCTGTAAGATTTCTCCCCAATATGAATATTATTCCGTGATTCTCTGCATGAAAATAATCCATGCAAAGAAAGCACAAATGGGGAATAGAAGAGATTTATCCAGAGAAGCAATGGCACCATGTGAAAAGGCCATGATAAAAGGGGGCTACTTTCTAGAGAAAAGCATCTGAACCGGTGTATTTTGTGTCTTATATTCCCTCTCTATGCCTCTTTTCTCATGTATCTTTCACTTGGAATGATAGATTGCCTTTTGCCTGTAGCACTTTAGTGATTCTGCCTGGTCTCCACCTTCTTCCCATTGGGAGTGGGTCAAAATTCGACTTTCCAGGAGCCTTAGCCTTCTGATATCTTTGTAGAATTCTAAGCAAAGCCATTTTCATTTAAAAGGGCCTGTTTAATTTCTTCCCTCAGGTGTTTTAGGTCCCTGTCCTAGTCTAAATTATTTGCTCATGTCTAATTAGCTACCAACAGTTTTATTTATTTTATTTGATATTTGAACAAAAATAAATTGCAAATCATATATTTTAGCCTAGACCAGAAAGCTTATAAAAATTTGTAAATCCCATTACTAACTCATCACTTTAGGCTGCTAAAAACATTAAAATAGCTGAGGGATTTGTTTGAATTCATGAAAATGTAAGATACATCAAGTGACATATTCACCATGTTTTGATGAGGGAACAAGTTGGGACCTTCTGTGTACCCAAAAATATATAGTTCTAGAATGCACAAAGAAAAAAACAAAAAAATAAAGATCGGTATGAATTGCTATCTGAATTTGTTAGTTTTACTTTGGAAGACAAATTAATGTTCTAGGTCGAGTCAAACTAATAGTTTTATCTGGATTAGTAAATTACTTCACCTTAGCTGTATCACTATGCCTATATATCCCATTTTATGTACCCTCCTAAGTTCCTTTGAGGTACTAGAAAGATTATTCTTGATAGTAAATTGTGATAGCCCAGAATTAATATATTTATTATCAGAGGAGTCAGGGACAAAGTTGAACCTTGGAAATTATGATAACTATTATGATTTCTTGAAATGTTTCACTGATACATATGTGCATATGAGAAACTTGTATTTAAAAGATCAGAGTGTAACACAGTGACAATGGAGAAGTTAATTTAAACTATATGGGACAGTTTAAAAACTATAAAACTAGATGTGGTAGTGCACATCTGTAATCTTAGTATTTAAAAGTCTGAGACAGAGGAACATAGGCTGAAGGACAGCCTCAGCAACTCGGGGAGACCCTGTTTCAAAATTAAAAAAATAAAATAAAATAAAAAAGGTCTGGGAGTAAGGTGTAGCTTGGAGGTAGAATGCTCCTGGGTTAAATCCCCAGTACCAAATATATATAGTGACAGAACTTTAGATCAAGATTAAGTTCTATTATAAATTTGGACTTAAAAGTTTACTTAATTTTTGCAAAGCATTATGATAATAAGGCATTGAATATTCTCATTCAATGACAAAACTTTGTATAATTTCTTCATTATGAAAATTGAAAAGTAAGCTTCTCTCACACCAGAGTAAATTGAAAGTATTTCTTGTAGGAAAAACAAACTTGATAATCCATTTTGTGAGTTCCAGATAAGAGAAAGCATCCATCTTAACAGAAAATTTGCAAACCATCACTAAGACTTAGTAGCATCCATATTTGCACAACTGATTCAAGTCCATTTACAAATTCAAAGGGTCTTGGGGTGAATCTTGTCCTACTCTACATTTTCCTCTGTTATATTCATAGTTAAAGAAAGTTTTGGTCATCTGTTGAGCCTCAAGGTAAATTTTCCCCATCAATAATTTTTTTTAATTTGAAATAATTTGATTAACATGACATGACAGTTGATTCATTTTACTCAATTTCTGAAAGACTTGAATTCAAAGATTTCAAGCAGCTACCTTGGACATGTCAAAATCCACAAGTTGATGAAGCTTTTCCGAGAAAGTAGCTTTACTTTCCTATAGAAGCAGAGTGCTGTGTTTGGGTAAATCCTCTAGATGCGTAAGAATTAGATTGAGCAGCTGCCTTTAAAACTCAAAAATGGTAAAATCCTCAGGGCTAATTGTTTTTCATAGTAGTCATTTAGGGAATTATCTTTCTGTTATGGTTTAACTTAAGGTAAAGTATATGGAATGACAGAGAGTTTTTTTAGAAACATTTTCCATATCACTTGTTATATTTTGAACGTTTTTTAAAATTTTTTTATTAATTGGTGTATTGTAATCATACATCTTTGTTAGGTGCAAGCTGATAAAGGCATACATGCACACATTTCTCATCTAACACCTTCCCCAATTCCTACCCCACTCCCTTGCCCTCCTTCTTTCTCAAGTTCAGTTTAGTGATTGACTTTGATATATTTGTGAAAGTACATCATATGTATTAGGGTGCCCCACTCCCCTGTCCATCACCTTCAGTTAAGTCAACTTATTTGTTTATCTAGGGTTTTTCCTTTTTCATCTGGACACCCTCTTATGCCCCATTTTCTCCCTAGCATCTGCATATTAGGGATAACATGTGCTTTTTAACTTTTAGTGACTGACTAATCTCACTTAACACAATGTTTTCCAGTTCCTTCCGTTTCCCTACAAATAACGTGATCTTATTCTTCTTTATGGCTGAATAAAATTCCATTATGTACATATCCCATAGTTTTGTAATCCATTCATCTGTCGATAGACATCTTGGCTATTCCCATAGTTTGGCAACTGTGAATTTTGCAGCTATAAACATAGATACACATGCATCGGTCTGATAATTTGGTTTCCATTCTTTTGGATAGATACCCAGAAGTGGTATTGCTGGGTCATATGGTAGGTTCATTCCCATTCATCTGAGGATCCTCCATACTGTTTTCCAAAGTGGTTGCACTAATTTGCAATCCCACCAACAATGTATTAGGTTTCCCACTTTTTCACACCCTCACAAGCATTTGTTGTTGTTCATGTTTTTTACGATTGCCATTCTAATTGGAGTTAGGTGAAATCTCAAGGTAGTTTTGATTTGCTTCTCTCTGATTGCTAATGATGTAGAACATTTCCTCACATATTTATTGGTCATTTGCATTTCTTCTTTTGTCAGGTGTCTATTTAGATCCTTTGCCCATTTTTTGATTGGGTTATTTGTTTTCTTAGCTGTGAGTTTCTTGAGTTTTCTGTATATCCTAGATAGTAGTCCTCTATCAGAAGAGTAGCTGGCAAAAATTTTCTCCCACTCTGTGGGCTCTCTGTTGAGTTTCTTGATAGTTCCCTTTACTGCACAGAAGCTCTTCAGTTTGATGCAATTCCATGTATTGATCTTCCTTTAAGTTACTTGTGCATTTGGGGTCTTGTTGAGAAAGTTTTTAACTGTGCCTATGTGTTGTAGTGTTGGCCCTATGCCCTCTTCAAGTAGCTGTAAGGTATCTGGCCTGACTTCCAGGTCTTTGATCCACCTTGAGTTGACTCTTGTGCAGGGTGAAAAAGTGGGGTTTATTTCCATTTTCCTGCATATGGTTAACCAGTTTTGCCAACACCATTTGTTGAAGAGGCTCTTTTTTTCAGTGTATGTTTTTGGCTCCTTTGTGAAAAATCAGTTGGCTCTAAGTGCATGGGTTTGTTTCTGAATATTCTTTTCTCCTCCATTGGTCTATGTGTCTGTTTTTGTGGCAATACCATCCTGTTTTTATTACTGTGGCTTTGCAGTAGAGTTTGAAGTCGGTATTGTGATACCTCCTGCATGTTTCTCGTTGCTAAGAACTATTTTGTCTATTCTGGGATTTTTGCTGTTCCAAATGAATTTAAGGACTGATTTTTCTATGTCTGTAAGGAGTGACCTTGGTAATTTCATGGGTATTGTATTGAATCTGTAGATCATTTTTGGGAGGATGGTCATTTTGATATTTATTCTGCCTATCCAAGAGCATAGAAGATCTTTCCATCTTCTAGGATCTTCATAAATTTCTTTTTTAACCTTTTATAGTTTTCTTGTAGAGGTCTTTTACCTCCTTGGTATGGTTTATCCCTAAGTATTTTATTTTTGGGGGTGCTATTTTGAGTGGAATTGTTTACTGGATTTCTTTTTTGGTGGATTTATGGGTGGCATACAGGAGAGCTTCTGATTTTTTAAGATTGATTTTGTATCCAGACACAAAATACAAATTCTCAGGTAGTTCCCAGAAATGTGTTGTTTTTATTTTTGATGCTAGGGATTACACCCAGGGGTGTTCTTCCTCTGAGCTACACCTGCAGTCTTATTTTATTGTTTTACTTTGAAACAGAGTCTCACTATGTTGTAGAGGGCCTCACTAAGTTGCTGAGTCTAGCCACAAATTTGTGATCTTCCTGTTTCAGCCTCCCAAGTACTGTGGTTATAGGCATGCATCACCATTCCCCACCTCCAGAAATGTGTATTTAAACAACCTTTTTTTAAAATGGTAAATCAAAATTTATAGTACCTAGTATTCTGGATTGCCAGAAATTTAGAGTGAATGAGTCATATATTATTTTCAGTCATTTGAAGATCATTAGTAGATAATTTATCTTTTTAGAGAACTAGACATCTTTATATTCTTAAACTGTTTTAAAATGTTTTAGTTAAAATAAAATAATAGAAAGGTTAAATGCCTGCAATATGGAACTAGATCATCTATGGGAACTATTTCTACAACTTACTAGTGGATTGATGTTTCACAGGGTAATGGATCTGCCTGGAATCAGTTCTTAACCTGAAATAGATATAAATTTTTACTCAGGATGGGAGACAAATTTAATACAGATGTTATAATACAGTGCCTGGCTCATCGTAACTACTTGATACATCTTATTTTTATGTTAGCCACCTGTCACATAGTACAGATATTAAGTAGAGAGTACTTGCAATTTTATCATTTTGTCTCAGTGAACTAGATTTATTCTTCAGAGATATTCAAATGCAAAAGAGAGACAAATTTTGTTTTAAGGTTAGACATTGGATGTTCCCTGAAGAGCTAGCTCATGTATTGGCATTCAGAGTTGATGTAATTGAGTCATGAGGGTTGTAATCTCATCCATTATAATGGATTTATCCGGGTGGTAACCTAGGCTGATGGGGTGTGGATGGAGAAGCTCAGCCAATGGGCTGTGGCCTTAGTCTCTTTGAATCCCCTTGTGTGTTCTCTCTCTAGTGCTCTCTCTCTCTCTCTCTCCCTCCCTCCCTCCCTCTCCATCCATCTTCTGTGATATGAGGTGAGGAACAGAGCCTTGTGTGCTCTCTCTGTACCCTTCCCACCACCATGCTTGAGATTTTCGAGCTTTAGACCCTGGCCTTACATGGACTAAACCTAGAATCACCAAGAAGCTGTGAGCAAACAAATCTTCTTTCCTCTGAGTTGTATGGTCTGGTCATTTCAGATTATAGCACTGAGAATTTTTACCAAGGCATAAAGCTAGCCTCCAAATGTTAATCTGAGCCCAACACAATGGCTCAAGCCTGGAGTCACAGCTATTCAGAAAGCTAAGGCAGGATTGTCACTTGAGCCTAGGAGTTCAAGAGCAAATGGGGCAATACGGGGGGAGGGGGGTACTGTCTCAAAAAAAAATTCATTTTATTGCATAATTATCTACAACAACATATTCTTGCATTTCTTTGTATAGTAACAAATATTCACATAAATAATTCACTTTCACTAGTGACCCACATTTACTATTTGAATAATCAAACCCCTATGAATAATTAATTATTGAAAAAGCATATAAGTATGATTTTGGAGAATTTTCAAAGCAGGGATGACTTGAGAAGCCAGAGATCACTGAGAGATACGACTTGATCATCAGGATCTTCCCTTTTATTCACATGCATTGGTCTATTGAGAACTGACAGCTGAGAGATCAAGAAGCTAAACCAAATGTTTGATAGTTATAAGGTCTAGGAGACAAAATTGGACATGAGATTTGGCAAATTTGAGAGATTTGTATATACCATATGCTTTTATTTGTGATACCTGTAGAATTCTACTTTAGAACTAAGAATGAAATAGACATAGTCTAGCCCTTTCAAGTTTTAAAATGCAACTCCACATCAGCACAGGCTCTCTTTCGATCAAGACCATTTTGCCTTACCCAGATCTCTTTCAATAAGTTACCTGTGTAGGAAGAAAATATAGTATGGAGCTTTAAATTATCTATAGAATTTTAATACAAAATAACTCATTTTCATTTTAAAAAAAACCAAGCATAGAAAAATAATATAGGATAATATCAGATTCATAGGAATTACAGTTACTAGATATACTAGACAAATGTTTTAAAATAATATGGGTAATATAGTCAGGAAATGACTAGATGAACTGAAGAATTTTAACAGAAAGCTAAGAAGTTTATTAAAAGAAGCAAATCATTGCAAAAGTAAAAATTAAATCATTGAAATTAAATACTCAGTGAATTTTTTTTAAAGAATAAGAATAAAGATTATATATATATATGTCACAAAGAGAAAACATTAATTGCATAGGACATGATTTGATTGTGCATCTTTAAAGTGCAAAATAATATGCAGAAAAATATTATAAAAATAAATTTGAGCCAGGCATGGTGACATATACTTGTAATCCCAGTACTTGGGATGCTGAAACAGGAGGATCCAGATTCCTCTGCAACGTTGTGAGACCCTGTTTCAAAAATAAAGAATAAAAATTAGGATTGGGGATGTAGCTCGGAGGTAGAATGCCACTGGGTTCCATCCCCAGTACTGCAAAAAAAAAAGAGAGAGAGAAAAAGAAATTGGGCAGGACTGCTTTCACTAGCAAAGGATTTTGACTACAATAAATCATCAAGAAACAAATAGAACATAAAATGTAAGAAAATGTAATTTATAGTACCACTTGAAAAAATCAAATATGATTATTTGCTTGTGAAAATACTTGGAAATCCTAATACAAAAACTATCAAGTATTATTAATAGTGATTTTAATATTTACATATATGGAAGAATATACTATGTTCCTGAAATGTAACCTTTATATATATTGAAAAAAGTCAGTTTTATCGAATTGTCCTACAAATACATTGAAATTTTAATAAAAATTACAGTTGATTTTGAAGACTGGAACAGTTATTAGTGTTGAAGTGTTACTCTAAAATTTATTTTAAAAAATCAAATAGTCAAAAATAGACAAGATAATCTTTTTAAAAAATCACTTCTATTGTAATCCCAGAATTCAGGAGGCTGAGACCAGAGGATCCGGGTTCACGGCCAGCCTCAGCTACCTAGTGAAGCATTCCACAACTTAGTGAGACCCGGTTTCAAAATAAAAGTAAAAAATAGGGCTGGGGGTATAGCTCGGAGGTAGAATGCCCCTGAGTTCAATCCCCAGTACCGAAAAAAAAAAAAAAAATCACTTCTAGCCGGGCGTGGTGGTGCACGCTTGTAATGCCAGCATTTGGGAGGCTGAGACCGGAGGATCCAGGTTCACGGCCAGCCTCAGCAGCTTAGTGAGGCCCTGAGGCCCTCCACAACTTAGTGAGACCCTGTTTCAAAATAAAGAATAAAAAAATTAGGGATGGGGCTGTAGCTCAGAGGTAGAATGCCCCTGGGTTCCATCCCCTGTACCAAAAAAAAAAAAAAAAAAATCACTTCTTTTTAATTAACATGTATTAATTGTGCATACATATTAATAGATTTCAGTGTGCTATTTTAACACATAGATGTGGTGCACACTGATCAAATTGGGTTAACTGAAGAAGATAAGAAGGGAAATAGAGGAGAAGGAGAAACAAAAAAAATCTAGGTGGATTTACACTATCAATTTTTTTTTTTTATAAAGCAGTAATAACAAATACACTGCCTATTGACACAAGGATAAAAGTGTAAAACTACTGAAACAGAATAAAGGGTTCATTGGGTTCATTTCACATACATAGAGACACTGGAATTATGATAAAGATGGCAAATAAAAGATTGAAAAATGAAAGCTATTTTAGTAACTGATGTTACTTCAGTTGTTTTTGTGTAACCAAATGAATCCTTGCCCCTACTCTTCACCATACACACATATCAATTTAATTTAATCATGGATCTCAACACCAAAGCAAATCATAAAGCTTCTATAAGATAGTATAACAGAAGAGTGTCCTTGAAGTAGAAAAATATTTTTTACTCAAAATATGTAAAGCATAAACTGTAAAAGCAAAGTTTTATAAATTGAATTACATGAAATTTAGGATCAATGTCCATCACTGAGTTAAAATATTATAATATTTTAATGTTTTTGTAATCTATATATATAATAAAGGAGTTTATCCAATATGAAGCAAATATCAATTACAATCTATTCATAATATTTAAAACAAAAGAAAATGGACAAAAAATTAAAAGTGTATTTCCAATGTGATATCAAAATTGCCAATGTAAAAATGCTACTTAAATTCATATGTCATAAGAAAAATACAATTGAAACCATAATTATTTTCTACTATATATCTAATAGAATACTCTTTATAGGCATCTTTGCAGAACAGGGCTCCCAAATCAGTTCATCTCCCACAAATCTCATGAGTTCCTCCCAAACTTCCATGACACCAAAGTAGCCCATGCACATGGAACCATGAACTTCATTACCAGGGACCTAAACTTCCTCTTATTCTTCCCAGTATTCATCATATAACAACACCCAACTTTCCTAAAAAAATCCATTTCTCAAGATTTGCCTCACAAAAGGTATGTTTTCAAGTCCAGGCAGTTTCTGGATGTGTGATTCTTTTGTAGATAGGAAAGTAGAGCATAGTTTACTATTGGAAACATACTCTTGAAGCCAGGTGTGGTGGCACACACTTGTAATCCCAGTACTTGGGAGGCCGAGACAGGAGAATCACAGGTTCGCGGACAGCCTCAGCTACTTGGTGAGGCCCTCCACAACTTAGTGAGACCCCGTTTCCAAATAAAGAATAAAATAGGGTGAGGGTGTAGCTTATAGGTAGAACTTCCCTGAGTTCAATCCCCAGTACCAAAAAAAAAAAAAAAAAAAGAAAAGAAAAGAAAGAAAGAAACATACAAAACATACACTTGAAGATAGCAATAAGGCCCACTGAAACACTGTATGTTAAGCTGGCGGTAAAGCTCAGTGATAGAATAATTGCCTATTATCCACAAGGCCCTGAGTTAATCTCTAGTGTTCACAAGCATGCACACACACACACACACACACACACACACGCACATATACACATATACACAGACTATGTCTAACTCTGTATCACCTAGCAGTATGAACTTTGCTTTGGGATTTGCAATACTGGCCCAGGGGTTTCCAGGAGACAAGACCACCTAACCCCAATGCAACTCTCATAAACCACAAAACAAAGCATACCCTTGTATGAACATATTAAATTCCTCCTATGAGGAAACATCTGGTAACTAATAAAGACTGAATATAGGTGTAAGCAAAGGGAGGAATCACCCTATTATAAGAATGGTCTCTGGATGGACACAACCAGTCAGTATTCTAACCACCAGACTGTGTCTGCTTCAAGCTACTGGCCTGCTCCTGCTATACCTTTTGTCAGAGCATGGCTATAATATGGCTCTTTGTCTGGAATTGAACTAAAGAGAAAAAGTGGCTGCTGGGGAAACTAATAGAATTACCCTCTTCCCAAACCCTCAATATAACAAGTGATTAAGAATGTTTTTAAAAGTCGGGCGTGGTGGCGCACGCTTGTAATCCCAGCATTCGGGAGGCTGAGATAAGAGGATCCGGGTTCGCGGCCAGCCTCAGCTACCTAGTGAGGCACTCCGCAACTTAGTGAGACTCGGTTTAAAAATAAAGAATAAAAAAAATAGGGCTGTGGGTATAGCTCGGAGGTAGAATGCCCCTGAGTTCAATTCCCAGTACCGCCAAAAAAAAAAAAAAAAAGAATGTTTTTAAAGCAACACTCTGAGAGAACAGAAAATAGATTTGATACTTGCCTATGGGAAAATACTGTCTAATAGTAGACAAATTATTGCAATCACCATTGGTTGTTGTTCATCTAAGAAACAGAAACCCCTACATTTGAGGTAGAAAAGGTGGGACTGGAAGAGTAATAGAGATTTATTAACTTCATACTTAATTAAAGTTCTGAGAATTTACTAAATATAAACAGAATTGTCATTTGCAAATTAATGGACACTCAATTAATAATTACATTTCTGGTGAATTATACATTAGAAATAATGTATATGTTGGTAGAAGTTATTCATAATTTGATTATTAAATTGTAACAATTTTTAAAAATTCATTTATAATAATTCTTTCTACTCTGCCCTTCCTTTGTTCTTTTTTTTTCCCCAACACCCAAGAATATAACATTATCCACTCATATAACCAGCTGCTGTGTTGTGTAGTGAAATATTTGAGGGATAGCTGCATGCCAGATGGAAATCACAGGTAACAGTGCCAAAAATGTATAAAAAAAGCATAATTTTACTTTCATATTCCAGTGGAGTCTATTAATATTTTTATGAACTCAAGAGTTAGAAAAAAAAAATCAGTGCATGATTTTGGGAGCTCTGTTGCTTAGGAAAGAAAGTAAAAATACCAAGAAAGGGAATGTTAGACAGCCGAACAGAATGGGAAGGAGCAGAAGCTGGGATAAGTTTCAATAGAGATAGAAAAAATGGACCACGATCCCTTTGTGCATGATACTCACATGAGAAAAAGCCCATGAATGATGATAAAAGTGTATCATTTCTGAAACTAACTGAGGTCTAGAATTTACCACTATTTTAATTTGACTCTCATTTTCTAGAATCAGAGAATGCTATAAATATTTGCCTTCTATTTTTGACATTCCTCAGAAGTTAATGGAAGCAAGGAGCTACAGGACTCCAAATTTTGGAGATAATTAGAACAGTTGATGATATGAAAGTGGCAAAAACTCTTGGAGACTGTAGCTGCTCTAAATATTGAGTTCATTTTGTGACATTGTTGGCAAAACATTGGTAGAATGGTTTAAGAGTTGTGTTAGTTAGGTTTCTCTCACTGTGACAGAGTACCTGAGAAGAACAATGTGAAGGAGGGAAATGTTTACATTGGCCCATGGCTCTGTCTGTGGTCTCTTGGCCTCCATAGCTTTGGATCTGTGATGGGAAAGTCTATCATGACAGAAGCTCCTGTCAGAGGAAAGCTGATATTTCATCACAGCCATAAAGCAGAGAGAAAGAGAGAGGGAGAGAGAGGGAGAGAGAGAGAGAGAGAGAGAGAGAGAGAGAGAGAGAGAGAGAGACAGCACGCACACGTGCCTCAGGTTCCACTGCACCTCAATGATCTACTTCCTGTATCTAGACCCTACCTTCTAAAGGTTCCATCTTCCAATAGCACTATCAGCTAGGGATTCAGCCATCAACACATGAGACTTTGGGGGACATTCCAGATCTGATACATGACCAGATTACAAATAGACTTAGCAACACAAAATTATAAGTAAATGTCTAAGACATACACAAGGGAAATAAGAGACTATCACAGCAGCTTTAGGAAGTAATGCTATAGGCAGTGATTAAGCTTTAGAGAGGAGAATAGATTATGACTTCCAAATATGTGGATACTTTTTCATCAGAATCAGTCATTATTTTTTTGAGTTTGTTAATGGAAATTGTTTAAAGTACTTGAATTTATATTAGGAAAGGCTGATATCTTATTAATCAACTTCTTCTGCCACTTCTATCATGATTTTGCCCTATTTAGGCAACAGTTATAAAGAAAATACAATTTTCAGTTAACTTAACAGAATACTATAATCCCTTAAAAATATTGGAAAATATTACCCATCTCCACCATTTTATTATACACATCCATATTATCAGAAGTATCCCAAAATCCAAAATACATATGCCTTTTCTTTTTTTTTTTTTTTTTTTTTTTTTGCGGTACTGGGGATTGAACTCAGGGGCATTCTACCTCCGAGCTATACCCCCAGCCCTAGTTTTTATTCTTTATTTTGAAACCGAGTCTCACTAAGTTGTGGAGTGCCTCACTAGGTAGCTGAGGCTGGCCGCGAACCCGGATCCTCCGGTCTTAGCCTCCCGAATGCTGGGATTACAAGCGTGCGCCACGACGCCCGGCTCATATGCCTTTTCTAAATATTTTAAGTTAAATGATGGAAGAGAAATCTAAAAGTTATTCTACGAGCCTTGGATATAATATGAGAGATAGAATTATGCAAATAATCATAAAAATCTAGCATTAACTTCTAGTTAGCCCTATGTAAAATATATTCTAGAACTAATATATATGAGTGAGGCAACTACAAACAATGGGAGAGGCTAGTAACTTGTAATTTGGAGTATATTTTGTGCAGCAGCATCAGTATCTGATAAAGATTATGGTAAGGTGTTAACTTGCCCCATTTATTGCCCAAGAAAACACAGAAATTAAGTCACCTGATTCTCCCCAAATGCTAGGGTATGCATTGTTATGTAACATGTAATTGATAATGTCTGATGATTTTAGATTTACCATGATTTAATAATGTCTAAATTTATGCATAAGTCTAATTACAATATTGTTAATTTCAATCTAACAACTGACAAGTAAACATTTTGTCATATTTTTTTTAATTTCCTATATAAATAAATAAGTAACACATGCAAAGGGCAAGAATTCTCCAAGATTCTCCAAGATTCATATATTTAAATTCCTCCAAAAATTGTAGCATACTAGCAAGTGTTAATTCTTCATATTAGAGGAAAAGTAAAGGCAAACTTTTGCACTCAGTTTCATTGGTACATTTTGTATATTTTATGTTTTTAAAAACAATCATTTTTTTAGTTATTTATTAAGCCTATAATATTATCATCATGAGTTATATATCTTTTATAATTTTCATGTTTAAGTTTCTAAATGTAAGTACTTTTATAGCACACATAAAAGGAGACAACTATAGAAGGTAAAAGATATCTGTAATAATCATTTGCTATGATATTAATTTTAAAACCATGTTATACACCTTAAATACAACAAAAATGCATAAAATTATTTGCATTTCTTCTGTGTAAGTCCAGTAATAAGTATACTTAAGATTCTTTTTTATCAATTTTGTGATTCAACTATAATATTGTATTGATATTCAGAAGCTGCTCTTATAACATATATTTGTTAAAACATTAGACAAGAGACTCAGGCACAATGCTACTTGATTATTTTTAAATAAAGGCATTTAAAAATATTGAATTTATACATAGAAAAATAAACATCTGCATTGCAAAAAGTTCAAGAAATATTTCAAGTTGATACTTCTTTTTCCAAATTCTTCAATTATAGAGAAACAGCTCACTACAAGTTAGTTGTGTCCAGTTGTGTCCTGGCAGAACTCACAAGTACCAGCTTGTATATTAGCCTTCAGTGGCCACAGTAGATCATGAGGTTTTGTTTGTAGCAAGTCTAAGTCAGCTTTGTAAGTATAAAAAAAAAAAAAAACAATACTTTGCAGTTCAAAAGTCAGAATCATGATATTATAAGATGTCAAAGTGCCTTTATAATTTATTTATTGATAACTGAATAAAATTGATTTGAATATTGGAAGGAAAGCAAATGCTTTAAGTTATTATTTTTAAATTGATTCAAATGTGTAAATTTTAAATTAATATCAATATACATTTTAGTTTCAGAGCTCCAAACATTTGTTGCCTCTTGACTTGGTTTATCAAGATCAGTTACTCAGATACATGTTACCTGTGTATGTTGATTCTGATACCTAATATACATAGAATATGTGACCAGAATATAAACTGTTTATGTTTAATGAATTAAATTTTATGATTTATAAGTATGAGAATTTATTGAGAAATGTATTATTGAAAACATTAGTGTACTATATTCAATACAACTATGTATGACTATAAAAATTAAATGTGTCAGTTTAGATAAGTATTTATGATTGTATTCCACACATTAATTGTGACCATAGCAGGGAGCTACATTTCACTTAATATAAACTAACTTCTATACATCAATATTGAAACATCTAAGCTATCGCAAAATGAAAATTTATTTTATGCTCACCTAAAAACACTCAGCAATTGGACATATTAGTGGGGAGTGTCTTACAGGCAGTCACTCACAGATTTAATTATTGAGTCTATCTTTTTAATGAGAGGGTCCAAGACTGCATAAAGTCATACTTTCTTTGAATCCAGAGATTCACAATTATTTTGTGCATCAAGCACCATCAAAGTCTGTCCTTCTGAACAATAGGTATCCATTTGCACTCCCCAGTCTTCTTAATAATCTCTATGTCTACTGCCTAGACTCAGAATTAACTCTTTGATTCCTCCTGTCTCAATTTAAGCCACGATATTTTATAAAATGAAACTATATTCCTAAATATTTCACTGTATTGTCCTAGTTATTTACCCATTGTTGCGCCTTTGGTGCACACATGTACATGTATATATGTATGCATTACATGCATATATAAAATACCTACATTTTATTCAGACTCACATTACCTTGATGAACATTTGAAACAATCTAAAACATATTTTTTTAGTGATACTCCAAATTAAAATATAAGTATTGCACGAACATTTTGTCATTTATTTCCTCTATATCTTTATGGAACAAATAATAGAAAGATTGGAAAAATATAATAAATAATTATATAATTTATATGGCTAAGGTTTCAATGTCCTTCATCATAATATTTTGATTTTAGTACTCAATTTTTATCCCAAATCACAGAAGTCCTAGATAAAATTTAAGACAAAGATGCAAAAGTCAACTGTACAAAATGAGATTTTTAACAATCCAAAATAAAACTAAGACAAATCAGGGAGCAAGACTGAAACTGTAGCTTACACTCTTGGTCTGGAAGCAGGTGGGAGTTTTCAGTTTTGTTCTTACAGGGTATCAATGTAAAATAAAAAAAGAAAAAGAAGAGGGAAGTGGAGTGTGATGCAGAAGGAAATACACCAAGAGCTGTGGGCATTTATATTTGTATCACATTGAACTTCACTATGATGTACAATTGCAATGTGCTAATGAAATCATTTTAAAGACAGATGAATGTAATTTTATACAGTTTAACTTAATATAAAACTTTATTAAAATGTAGTACAGATGCCTATAAAAGTGGAAAGATTTTCTTATATTCTTGAATAAAATATCCAATATTATACAAATAAGAGAGAGGAAAAAACTGACTTCTGCTCAAAAGTTGAAAACGACTGGTGTCAGGGTCATAAACGGAAACTAGTGGTTAAGTATACAGTTCATATAATCCCCTCAGCTTCAAAAATAAGGTTTCATAAACTAACACTGAGCATTGCCCAGAATTCAAGCTTTTTATGAACCTATAGTAAAGGGTTGTGGGAAGAGAAAATCAGAATCCCTTGACCAGAGAGTGAGCCAAACCATCTGCTGTTTTGAAGAATAGATTTTTAGGTCCCCAAGTTAAAAATGCCACTTCAGTCCAAAATATGATGAAAAATTATTTTTTGCACAAGAGGTCAAAAAGGAAGAGCTAACCGAA